>CM043794.1:31493708-31552415 GCA_023974075.1 Chaenocephalus aceratus
GTTTGGAGAATGGAGGGGGGGGTACTCTCCTGCCTGACTCTATCCATTGTAGTCCTTTCAAAAGGCCTATTCTACCTGATACTCCATATTTGATGGCCACATTTTAATGAGGGAGAGTCTGCTCGACCGTAAATATTTCATTTGAATCTCAAAAGGCCAAATTAACCGACTATAATATAGTGAAAACATGACCTGACCCAAGGCTCTCCGTTAGATAATCAACACCAGTATTTTGAATGGGGGAAATTATGAAATATTGTAAATGTACATAGTAGTTTAGAGACTTCCTGTTTCACCAAAGCATTCTTCTTTTCTGTGGAAACATAATCATTGCAGGTGTGCTCACGGTTTTAAAAGACTCCGTGTTTGAAAAGTGAATCCAATGAAGAAGTGCTTTTTCAGTCGAATTGAATAGAAGTCTGTAAGAAGATTGTCCTTCTCGTTTGAATCTCAAAAGGTTCAGACTGGGCGACTTAACCGACGATAACACAGTGAAAACATGACCCAAGACTCACCGTTAGATAATCAACACCTCCATAGTGGCATTTAATACGCGATGCATCTCGGTGTTCACAGATCGTATTTGACGTTTTTCTATTCATTGTCCCCAGAGGATGAATCCTGACGTCTCAGAGCTTCCAACGTTTTGTTCTGCAACCAAAAATACCTACTATTTCATGACATTAATGGTGTGTTGTCGAGTCATTTTCTGCAGACAGCCTACAGCCTTCTGTCTGAAACTCTTATTTTACCGGTTCTGGACATCAACCTGAACCCAGCTTTAGAATATTGGGTCAATGAGCGTTCAAAAAAATCGAGAGGTTGATAGAAGTGGCATCTCGGTGGCTGACAGATTATTTTGTCTATAAAAATGTTTCTATAAAATTTGGTGCAAACATTCATTGTCCCCAGAGGATGAATCCTGAGTGCAGCGAACACCTCAAGGCTTCCAACATTTTGGACAACAACCAAAAATACCTACTATGTCATGACTTATAATAACCCATTAATGGCGTGTTGCCTACAGCCTTCTGTCTGGACCTCTTTTTTAGCGGGTTTCTGGACATCAACCTGAACCCAACTTTAGGGTTAGGGTTGTAGGAATATTTGGTCACTGAGGGTTCTAACGAATCGAGAGGTTGATAGAAGTAGCACAGATCATTTTTTTCAAAATCAAATTTGGTACAAACATTCATTGTCCCCAGAGGATGAATCCAGATATCAGCGAACACCTCAAAGCAACAGAAAATACCTTCTTCTTAGCAGGAAAGATAGTTGCTGCACATTCTGTTAAAGGCAGATTTGGGTAGGATTTTCCTAATAAAACAAACACAAACATTTATGGACTAATGACTTATAACCCATTAATGAAATAATTAAAAATACCTCTTATTTTGCCGGTATTCAACCTGAACCAAACGTTAGGGTTGTAAGAATGTTATTTGGACGAGCCTTCTACAAAAGTGAGAGGTTAATGGAAACTAAATAGTAGCAGCAATGATAAGAAGCAACTAACAATAGATAGGGTAACATCTTGGGGTTAGATTACAGCCAGAAATACACAGAATGGATGTGCACCCTTTTGAAAGAGGGTTCACGGTGGATTCCTGGAATACAACGAGTGTTTTTTTGCCTTTTGAAGAACATGAATCAGCTGACAGTGCCTGGGAGAAACTCAAGGATGTGTGGTCGTTTTGAACGTTATTTTAAGGTAGAAAACGTCCTCCTCCATGGCTTCATGTTCCCGAGTCTCCCAGCTGGTAGGAAGCAGGCGGAGGTGATGTCTCACCGTCTGTAAGTGATGTTGAAGCCGGAGCAGCAAGTCGTTAGAGAAGGAGCTGAGTGTCAAACGGAGGATGGGAGTTTTATAGAGCAGTGTTTCTCAAACTTTTTCATACCAAGGACCACTTAACCAATAAAAAAACACTCGCGGACCACCTAACTCCACAAATATCCAAAATCGCATCGTTTTTCTAGAACAGATTACAAATCGCCTGAAAATGGTACAAACAAGTGGCAACATGTGTGATGAAGGTGTTGCGCTGGGCTATATCATGCAATCGGAAGTGAAACTTAACGTCGCTTCATTGCGGAGATATTCCCGTGAGAGTGCAGAAAACTTTATTTCAAATGTGAAATGTTACCAATATACTCGCGGACCACTAGGGGGCGCTCACGGGCCACCAGTGGTCCACGGACCACACTTTGAGAAGCACTGGTATAGAGATTCAAATCAGGTGGAGGGAGAGGACTGAGTCGGAGTGAGTAACTTGTATACATCCATGGTAGAAAAAATACGAACAATCCCAGCAATGCAAAGGGTGATCAATAAAGATATTCATATATTAAGAAACAGGAGCAAGCGTGAAGAGAATAAAGTCACTGAAACACACATATACTGTACGAATGTCACGCATAACCTACATAAGAAATTGTATTTACTTTCCACCATACTTTTATTAACAACGAGTTGGCTACCATTGATGGCCCTCAACACCAGTGTTTTGTACTGGCTATCAGGGGTAATCAATACAAAGGCCACAGTAACATCAGGCTATCTATATACATCTTATATATCTATATATAATAAGATCACAGTGAAAATAGCAAACTGGTTCCACTCGCAAACCAAACAAGCACCTGCATGAAACGAGACTAGAACTCATTTCATTACAGAAACGTCTGGTGCGACTGTAAGTGAACATGTAGCTTGAAGCTAACTGCGATAGCACTCCTCTTTACAGAGCTGTTAGCCTGTAGCGTTGTTAGCTCACAGCCCAGTAATTCAGTACTCTGTAGATAAAAGCCTGTGGCTGCACTTTCCCTGCTTGTAATGAAACACTGAGGGCAACAAAGGAACGACAAACTGGTGACAACAGAGCTGGGAAGTCTCATTTCACCAGTGGTGACCTTTTTGGCATCAAAGTAGGGCAGGACGGCAAATCTTAAAATAGCCCTGTGACATCGGGTCATGAAGACTGTTGATTATTTTCATCAAGCAATTACTTTAAGGCCAAACCCCGGACGGTTTGGCATCCATTTTGAGTTTTTCAATCCAAAAACCCTCAAAAGCACAACAGCTCATATTTACAGCTGTGGAGCAGAAGCTTAAGAGAAGCACTTGAAGGCAGGATTATCTCATCTATTGTTCACAGCTTAGCTCCGTTAATGTTGCGGCTTAAACACACCCGGCACACACACTTTCTTTTGGTTGTAAATGTACGTTTTTAGGCGAAGAACTTGACATTTTTCACTCAATGACTCCTCCCAAAAATCCTAATTCTGACTGGAACTGAAAGTGTGTTGATTCCCCGTCTGTCTTCTTGAACGGTTTTAACACCGCGCTCCGTGGATGAAAGTACTTACGGTTGGCTAATCCTCCAAATCATCTGTTAATAACACGCGCCGTCACTAAAGAGGCTTTGGGTTTGCGGCTGACGAACAAAAGCAGGGTTCTGTTTTTAGCCCGGCGGATAATTACAGGTTTTAACGATACGTCAGTTGTCTCAGCCTGAACTCTGCTGACCCAGAACTCTTCCTGACAGGCTGGAGGAATAACTGTGGGAGAGGAAGTGCTGTCGGATGGAGGCTTTTAAGCTCTCCGTTATGTTCTTGTGCCTCTGGAAATAATGTATATGTTGACCTGAAGTTTTATTATTACTTCCACCGAAGCAGAGATGGCAAAAGTGCACACATCTTTTACTCAAGTAGAAGTACAGATACTCGTGTTTAAAAATACTCTGGTAAAAGTAGAAGTACTGACTAAATTTATTTTCTCTAGTAAAAGTAAAGAAGTATGGGCTTTGAAATGTACTTCAGTAAAAAGTACCCATAGCTAGCAGCTGCTTTAAAGAGTACCTGACCTCCCTTTATATTAATAGAACAATAATGTCATTGTTAGCTAATGAATGTTTCCATGCTGAACAACGGCAACATGACAACGTTTCCATTGGTCCCTCTTCTTTAGAGAAGACCAGGAAGTGATGGATACACGGATCGTGTTCCAACCAATAGGCACGCAGTGACTCTAAAGAATAATGATCACGCACCAAACACACATTCAGACTAAAGGAACCAGCTGTTTGGGAAATGAGAGAAGTAGAAAGTACAGGTATTTGTGTTCAACATGTGAGAAGTAGAAAGTACAGGTATTTGAGTTCAACATGTAAGAAGTAGAAAGTACAGGTATTTGAGTTCAACATGTAAGAAGTAGAAAGTACAGGTATTGGAGTTCAACATGTAAGAAGTAGAAAGTACAGGTATTTGAGTTCAACATGTAAGAAGTAGAAAGTACAGGTATTTGAGTTCAACATGAGAGAAGTAGAAAGTACAGGTATTTGAGTTCAACATGTGAGAAGTAGAAAGTACAGGTATTTGGGTTCAACATGTAAGAAGTAGAAAGTACAGGTATTTGGGTTCAACATGTAAGAAGTAGAAAGTACAGGTATTTGAGTTCAACATGTAAGAAGTAGAAAGTACAGGTATTTGAGTTCAACATGTAAGAAGTAGAAAGTACAGGTATTTGAGTTCAACATGTAAGAAGTAGAAAGTACAGGTATTTGAGTTCAACATGAGAGAAGTAGAAAGTACAGGTATTTGAGTTCAACATGTAAGAAGTAGAAAGTACAGGTATTTGGGTTCAACATGTGAGAAGTAGAAAGTACAGGTATTTGTGTTCAACATGTAAGAAGTAGAAAGTACAGGTATTTGAGTTCAACATGTAAGAAGTAGAAAGTACAGGTATTTGAGTTCAACATGTAAGAAGTAGAAAGTACAGGTATTTGAGTTCAACATGTAAGAAGTAGAAAGTACAGGTATTTGAGTTCAACATGTAAGAAGTAGAAAGTACAGGTATTTGTGTTCAACATGTAAGAAGTAGAAAGTACAGGTATTTGTGTTCAACATGTAAGAAGTAGAAAGTACAGGTATTTGAGTTCAACATGTGAGAAGTAGAAAGTACAGGTATTTGAGTTCAACATGTAAGAAGTAGAAAGTACAGGTATTTGGGTTCAACATGTGAGAAGTAGAAAGTACAGGTATTTGAGTTCAATATGTAAGAAGTAGAAAGTACAGGTATTTGAGTTCAACATGTAAGAAGTAGAAAGTACAGGTATTTGAGTTCAACATGTAAGAAGTAGAAAGTAAAAAGCCGTCAGAAAAATAAGTAGTGGAGTAAAGTACTGATACCAGAAGAATGTACTTAAGTTCAGTAACAAAGTATTTGTACTCCACTACTTCCCACCCCTGCCGTAGGAGGCTATTAAGCTCTCTGTTATGTTCTTGTGCCTCTGGGAATGATGCATATGTGGACCTGAAGTTGTGTTGTTACTTCCACCAAGGAGGTTGGTTAGTTTCAAGTTTCAAGGCTTTGTTGTCATGTGCTCAGTAGCTACAGTGTAGATATGGCAAAGAAGAACTGAAGTCTCAGGCTCCTCCAACAGAGCAGCATGAATATATACTGTATGGAACATAAACCAAATAAAACAGATAAAATAGTGCAAGAGAATGTTTTGAGACGTTAATACAAATAGAATTTAAATAGTGTAAGAAGAGTCTATATTCAAGTACATGGAATGATATATTAGATAAATAATTTGCTAAATGCAAACAGATGGATGTTTATGGTTCTTTAAAAAGTGCAGATGTTTAATAGTCTTATGAAACTGCTTTTAAGCAGGATTACAGAAACTCTACTGACCCAATGTTCCAACTTGGTGGAAAGGTGAAGCGAGGGAAAACACAACTACATTTTGGAGCAGATTGTGGATGGAGAAATTATTCTAAGTGCAGCCAACAGCTCAACGCTTCCAACGTTTCCGACAGCAAAACACGTTGAAAAATAGTTGGTCTACATTTTGTTTTAAGGCAGAATGGGAAGGAAAATGGTGTGTGGTGTCTGAGAGCCTTCTGGATATTTCTGTACACACATGTTCAGCATCACAACACACACACACAATACTGTATACACACACACACACACACACACACACACACGCTAAAACCCAAAAAGTAATCAGTATGGCGTATATTATCAAAAACCTCCAATAATAGCGATACATGTGCAATAAAACAATATTTTGAATTACAAAAATATCACACACACACACACACACACACACACACACACACACACACACACACACACACACACACACACACACATCCTAAGCTTACATCCTAAAGGAAGCTAATAAAATAGACTTGTTTTGTAACATGACGTTTTACTTACACACCACACATGCAGTGATTGGTCTCCTGGGTGAAACTTAGTACTTAAAATAAGTACGTTTGTTAATTAACTTAGGTTACATACATAGGCTAAGTTAAGTGTCTTAGAAAAGTTAAGTGTGTAACATAAATGAACCTACATGTGTAAAAATAACTCCATGTTATTAGTCACAAACACAACATGTGTTACGTCACATGACTTCCTCCTGGAGTAATAATACTTTGGCCACTAGAGGTCGCCACCTAACAAAACACCTACATATAAATCGCAATGAAAACGCCAGTGTTTTAACAATTTACGACATACAAATTCAAAAAAGAGACATTATATACATTATACAGTACACATACAGAGCGTCATTTAAGGTAATATGTATTTATATAGCCATTCTGAAATGAGTTGTGAGAAATTGCTAACAAAATCTAGCATAACCTTTCACAGTGAAAATCCGCAACTGCCGAAATGCCATCAAAGTGTTGTCATGGCATAACATCCACTGTACCTTCCTACGCAGACTTGGTTGGTCTTTATTCTACATCACATGACCTCCTACTTCCTACCGTGTTTATAATACTACGGCCACTATAGGTCGCCACCTACGTAAACAAACGCCAGTGTTTTTACAATATAGGACAGTCTTACACATTCAATAAAGCCACAACGTTATGTATAGTACATGTACATAATTTAAGTTAAGAGTTATGTATGTTGTTCTGAAATGCACTGATTGATAGGATAAAGGAAGAAAGTGATAACAAAATGTCAAATCCAGAAAACTAACCTTACCTTTCTGCCTGTAACTAATTAAAGGTGTGGTAGGTAAGTTTGAGAAACCAGCTCGAGATACACTTTTAGTTATATTCCATGGAATGCTCTCAACATCCCGATAGCAATGAATATCTGAAGTGCTTTGACAACAAATCCATAAAAAAATTCATCTGTGGAAGCCGTGGCGCCGTAAAAAGCACGACCAATCATCTGAGCCGGCTAAAGTAACTGGATGGCCTACCTGCCTGTCAGCCTTCCATCTGGGCACAAACTTACCTCGTGCCCTCATTGGTCATGTGTGTGTTCGTGTGTGTTGGAGGAGGGGCTCTGTGAGGAAGTGGCAGATTTGTTCCGGCTGTGTATTTTCAAATTCCAGCGCACTCGAGCTGGTTTCTCCAAAATTACCTACCTTTGAATGCGGTCTTGCTGTTAATATTAACCGTACGGCCACTAGAGGTCGCCGCCTAACAAGAAACGTAAATAGAAATCGCAATAATACACTTGTGTGTAGGACAGTCATGCTTCTAAAATCCCCTTGTCATCCTTTGTAGCGTTGAGAAAACATAACAACTATTCCCGACGTGTCACTCACGATTCTGATTCTAAATCCATACGGTTTCTGTTTTTCGGAAGTGACCGTTGATAACATGTATCCGTCAGGGAGGCTGAGTCAGAGAGAAAAGCGAGGAGAGAGGAAGAAGGAGGACGGAGGGAAGCTTCTCGATTTATTTTTAGTCTCTCATTCAATGTTTAATGTCTGTGGGCGGGCCGTGGTGTGATTCCCTCCCAGCCAGAGACTCATTCAAACACTCACTCACACTATTGATTGATTGGCTCTCACACACCACACGGCTCAACGACCTCCTCTCGGCTGCAGATCTGTGGGCAGAGATACTTAAATGTTTATTCTGTTATAACTTTAGTTACCCGTATACAAATGTAATCAGTAACCTTGCATTGATCCTGATTACGTCATATGTTACTACTCCCGAAGCCGGCTACTACTACTACAACTACAATGGCACGAATACATGAAATAATTACACATTGTAATATTCAAACATTGTATTATGTCCATACAACATGCTGCAGTCTTGTTTTCTGCACTCTATGCATCCGGCTCTTGTTCTGAGTGCGTGTGTGTGCGTGTGTGTGTGTGTGTGTGTGTGTGTGTGGTCTAGCATTACTATACTTGTGGGGACCTACATCTGTTTACATAGTCACGTGTGGGGACTGGCTTCCCTTATGGGGACACATGGAGGTCACATGGAGGTCCCCATAAGGAGAATCATTCATTTTAGGGTGAAGACTTGGTTAGGTTAAGGGTTAGGGTTAGGCATGTGTTGGTTACGGTTAAGGTTAGGATAAGTCTCCAGGAAATGCATGTAAGTCAATGTAATGTCCCCTGAAGTAATGTATACATGGTATGTGTGTGTGTGTGTGTGTGTGTGTGTGTGTGTGTGTGTAATCAGGTTTGTAGGACCAGCAGGAGTGTGTAACTGGATCAGGATGTTAGAGCTTCCTGCTGCTGTAAGACAACCTCAGGTCCCATCACTTAAACTCAAACCATGAATGAGGAGAGAGAAAGATTCAAAGGCTTTATTCGTCATGTGAACAACAGCTGCAGCGATGTACGGCAATAACCATCCCGTGCTTCTCCATCAATACAACATACTTGAGATATAAAAGAATAAATAATGCAAGTGTCTTGTTTCACTGTCCTTTGTCAGGTTTTCATTGTGTTTTTTGCAGAGAAGAAAGTGTGTATATTGGAAATATAATTGTATTTTTTAAAGGACACATTTCATGAAATCTCCCTTTCTTTTACCATTTGGATATCTGGAGTGCTTCAGCAACTAAGCTGTGCAATAAGACACCCCTCATTCAGTATTTAGTGAAGATAGTCACTCTTTTCCCATGTCAGATGCAGGATAATAAGAATGTGCGTTCCCTTATCTGAGTTTCTACACACATGAAGTACCTTTGCAATATTTCTTGTGCTTTTTTAAGACAGACAGTGGGTTTATTAGAAGCAAAAATGTACTTACAAATGAGCATAATATCTCCCCTTTAAGATATCAATGTCTTTTCTATTATCGCAGTTATCTGGTGAACTTCTGAATGAATACAAGTTGCAGAAAAACCGGTCTCCTGGCTTTCCAAAGTCTCCATATCTGGGTCATTTTAAAATAACCGAGGGTTAGCTGAGCTCTGGTGACATGTTGGTCCAGCTGCAGGGCGCCTCACAGCCTCAGGGTCATTGTGAGAGTTTTATTTTAGCTGTTCATTGTTTACACGGAGAAACACAGAACACCACAGAAGAAGAAACATGCAGATCTCAGCTCTGCATTTAAAGGAACTGTGAGTTTGGGGTTTTAATAGAAAATGGAGGACTGGATTACACAGTTGCTAGAGACATTGTGTCGGTTTTGATATTCAGGCTGTGTTAATGCAGATGGTATTTGCTCGTGGTGTATACAGAAGTGTAAAATAAGCTGGTTTCCACATTCAAAAACCTATACATCTTGTTCAAATGCTGCAGGTGTGAATGTATGAATGGGTCTGTATTTTTTCTCTATCTATTCGACATATGAAATCCGTTTAGGTGTGGAAAAGTTCTGATTATGTGAAAAAATAAGTGTTTCTATTAAATGTTTTGCATCAGCTTTGTCAACTCTTTTTAAGCGGTTCTCATCTTTGAATTCGACCCGCATTTAATTCCCTGTCTCTCCTTTTCCTTTTGTGTGTGTGTGTGTGTGTGTGTGTGTGTGTGTGTGTGTGTGTGTGTCCTCAGTGTCTCAGATGGTGATTGAGGAGGTCAGCGTTCTGCAGACTCAGCTGGAGATCGAGAAGTCGTGCCGGGAGAATGCAGAGGCCCTGGCCACAAAGGTCAGAAACGCACGCACGCACGCACGCACGCACTCACGCACGCACGCACGCACGCACGCACGCACGCACGCACGCACGCACGCACACACACACACACACACACACACTAATCAATACTAGGATTAGCATAATTTGGGGTTCAGCTGGCACTAGCAGGATGCTGACTCAGGATGACTCTGCATTGAGACTGTTTCCTCTGGAGCTAAAATCTTTACTTACTTGTAATAAACTCAGACATAAAATACTTAAGTGAATTCAAAAACTTGCTAACAAGTGTCTAAATGTGACGACTAAATATTATCTTGGCCAACATTGGCCACCTTTAGCTTAGCGGTGGTGACGTGAAGTCATGAGACCGTGCTGTAGTTCCTTTATAGCCCAACATTAGCCACCTTTAGCTTAGCGGTGGCGACTTGAAGTCATGTGACCGTGCTGTAGTTTCTTTATAGCCCAACATTAGCCACCTTTAGCTTAGCGGTGGTGACGTGAAGTCATGAGACCGTGCTGTAGTTTCTTTATAGCCCAACATTAGCCCCTTTAGCTTAGCGGTGGTGACGTGAAGTCATGTGACCGTGCTGTAGTTCCTTTTATAGCCCAACATTAGCCACCTTTAGCTTAGCGTTGGTGACGTGAAGTCATGTGACCGTGCTGTAGTTCCTTTATAGCCCAGCATTAGCCGCCTTTAGCTTAGCGGTGGTGACGTGAAGTCATGTGACCGTGCTGTAGTTCCTTTATAGCCCAACATTAGCCGCCTTTAGCTTAGCGGTGGTAACGTGAAGTCATGTGACCGTGCTGTAGTTCCTTTATAGCCCAACATTAGCCGCCTTTAGCTTAGCGGTGGTAACGTGAAGTCATGTGACCGTGCTGTAGTTCCTTTATAGCCCAGCATTAGCCGCCTTTAGCTTAGCGGTGGTGACGTGAAGTCATGTGACCGTGCTGTAGTTCCTTTATAGCCCAACATTAGCCGCCTTTAGCTTAGCGGTGGTAACGTGAAGTCATGTGACCGTGCTGTAGTTCCTCTATAGCCAAACATTAGCCTCCTTTAGCTTAGCGGTGGTGACGTGAAGTCATGTGACCGTGCTGTAATTCCTTTATAGCCCAACATTAGCCGCCTTTAGCTTAGCGGTGGTGACGTGAAGTCATGTGACCGTGCTGTAGTTCCTTTATAGCCCAACATTAGCCACCTTTAGCTTAGCGGTGGTGACGTGAAGTCATGTGACCGTGCTGTAGTTCCTTTATAGCCCAACATTAGCCTCCTTTAGCTTAGCGGTGGTGACGTGAAGTCATGTGACCGTGCTGTAGTTCCTTTACAGCCCAACATTAGCTTTTTACTTAATAATCCTGCTGAATAAAACAAGTCCTTGCGATGCTAATATTTGTGATAGGCCTACCTTCAATCAAAACAGCTCATCAATATGTATTGCTTTCATTATATTTCCATTGACCCCTGTGACCTTTGCCCTCCAGCTGAACTGTGAGAACAGGAAGTTTAAGTACCTGAGTCTGTCGTCTCGGACCAGTTTGGAGGAGCTCGCTCCCTCCATCGAGGCCGACAGCGCAGACACCAGCCCCGACAACTTCACCCAGTACCAGCAGCAGATTAAAGGTACGACACGTGGAGTTATATCGACTCAGTTACAGAAACAGATCAAAGGTTTAGTCCAAAAAAATAACCGTTACTGTTCTGATCGTCTTCAGAACTGAGGGAGACGGTGAACACGTTGTTGGACGAGAAGAAGAATTTCGTGTGTCAGGTTCATGAACAGCAGAAACGGATAGAAGAGCTGACTTCACAGGTGAGGACGAAGCAATATCAATTCTTCTTCTTCTTCTTCTTCTCTTCTTTCTTCTTCTTCTTCTTCTTCTTCTTCTTCTTCTTCTTCTTCTTCTTCTTCTTCTTCTTCTTCTTCATCTTCCTCTGCCTCTTCCTCTTCCCTTCTCTTCTTCTTAAGGTGCATACTAGTGCCTGATTGCATTAATTCTCTTGCAGTCCGAGAAGGATCAGGCGGAGATGAAGGAGCTTCGTGAAACTGTCGACCAGCAGCGTAAAACCATCAAGAGATTCAACAGAGGTGAGTCCTGACACATTGGAGACAACTGGGATTAAACTGAATCTAGTTATTTAATTGTTACTTTATTATTTGCCCAAACTTGTTTGTTTGTTTGTTTGTTTGTTTGTTGACACCCTGTAAAGCGGCCTTGGGTCCCTTGAAAGGCGCTATAATACATTTAATCTATTATTATTATTATTATTATCATATGTTTAAACAGAGGCTGAGGATACAGAGCTTTAAATACTTCAAAACAATATAGTCTGATATGTACAACCTTATTTTCATTTAGCGTGTTGGACCTACAGTTATATATACGCATAGTAGGGGTGATTTAAATGGTGTCCAGACTGAATGCAAAGTGAATGATTATCCTGACTATCCAACTAGAACTCTCTCTCTGGACTAAAATGGGAAATAACTAGCTTTGCATGTAGACGTTTCCTCTGTCCATCCTCATGGTCTCTGTCTCGGTTCCCGTAGTCTCCATGATGGCGACTCAGGAGTACGACGGGATGAAGGAGCAGCTCGACCTGGAGCAGAGTCTGAGAGGCAAAGCTGAGACGTACGCACACGAGGTAAAGAAACCCTCACAGAAACATGATGCTAAGCTAGCTATCATAGTCTCTTTCGACAGAGGGGACACATGTTGATGTAGAAGAGACATGAAGAAGAGGGGACACATGTTGATGTAGAAGAGACATGAAGAAGAGGGGACGCATGTTGATGTAGAAGAGACATGAAGAAGAGGGGACACATGTTGATGTAGAAGAGACATGAAGAAGAGGGGACACATGTTGATGTAGAAGAGACATGAAGAAGAGGGGACACATGTTGATGTAGAAGAGACATGAAGAAGAGGGGACGCATGTTGATGTAGAAGAGACATGAAGAAGAGGGGACCACATGTTGATGTAGAAGTGACATGAAGAAGAGGGGACACATGTTGATGTAGAGGAGACATGAAGAAGAGGGGACACATGTTGATGTAGAGGAGACATGAAGAAGAGGGGACACATGTTGATGTAGAAGAGACATGAAGAAGAGGGGACACATGTTGATGTAGAAGAGACATGAGGAAGAGGGGACACATGTTGATGTAGAAGAGACATGAGGAAGAGAGGACACATGTTGATGTAGAAGAGACATGAGGAAGAGAGGACACATGTTGATGTAGAAGCTGCAAAGTCTTTCTCTTGTCTTTAGGGTGGATGAATAGCTTTCGAGCGGTCTCGTGCGGAAGTACAACAGCGCCACTTACAGGCCCGGCATATGTACTCCAGCGTCTCGTGTGAACGGAAGACTTTTTTGATATCGTGTTCGGTTCGTTTGCGTTTCGTATCCGTGTAAATGGGGTCCAAAGAGGAACCTGCTAAGTATCAAGTGTGTGCACCGATAACAGTCTGAAAACATTCCATCTAAATGTGGCGTCAGCTGTTTCGCAGACGCCACATTTCAGTAATGTCTGATGTGATTAACATGTGAATGAAAGTCTTATTCAAGGAACATGATCCTCACTTTTCTGAGGTCTGACGATGGAAGAAATGTCTTCCAATGAATCGAAAAGCTGTTTGCTGTTAGCCTCAATTATGATAAACAGGACCTGCTAATTAGTGTTCGTGTGTGTGTGTGTGCGTGTGTGTGTGTGTGTGTGTGTGTGTGTGTGTCTGATGTATGGAATCTGTTGTGTACTGACCTGAAAAGTGAAGAGCCTGCAGGATTCCACCAAACTGTGTGTTGTGGGAAAACATGTAGAAGATGGGTTTCATTCCTAACTCCCTCCTTGTTTCTCTCCTCCTCCTCCTCCTCCTCCTCCTCCTCCTCCTCCTCCTCAGATGTTGGTGAAACAGAAGGAGGCGAACAGACAGAGTATGCTCCTCCTCCAGAGTTCAGAGCCCAGTATTCAGCTCCTCAAAGCTCTGGAGGACGTCGCTGCCGTCTCCAAAGCTCTGGAGGAGGAGCGACTGCAGCATCAGCAGAAGGTGCACTTTCAGAAGAGAGAAAGCTCCAACACGTACTGTGTAATACAGGAAGTGCAGACGGACACAGCTACAAACTAGCTGGCAGAACAAGTGGAGCATTTAGAAGCTAAACAGACAGATTTTGGGAGGTGGAGACCAAACACAGAGTTAAGATAGTCAATGATTACAACCTTGTTTACCCTTTTTGGCTTTAAATATAATTAAAAAGAATACAATAATAAGAATGTAATTAAATAATATAAATACATTTTTAAAAAGTCATTAAAAAAATCAAAAATAAGATTAAATAAATGTAAAAAAAAACGTTTTGTATAATAAAGTAATAAATAAAATAAATCTCATTAAATGAAAGTAAAATAAAAATAATTGGGTTGAAATTAAAAGTATACAAAATGGTGTATGTCCTTGTGCTATGGGAAATATTTAATAAAACAGCTGTCACATAAAAGATAGATGTTTCAGTTATTGATTATCGTGTGTGTGTGTGTGTGTGTGTGTGTGTGTGTGTGTGTGTGTGTGTGTAGGTGGACGGTCTGGAGGCCCAGATGGAGCAGAGCTGTGTGAAGAAGCAGCTGGAGGCTCTTCAGATGCAGCTGGAGCTCCTGGACGAGGCTAAGAAGGAGGTGGAGGGACGACTGGAGGAAGAGGAGAAGAAGAACGAGGAGCTGGAGAACAGAGGTACACACACACACACACACACACACACACACACACACACACACACACACGCACACGCACTCTCACACAGTGGACAAAGCAGGTGGGGTAAAGAGGGTCCTTAGTTGAATGGTATTGAATTAAAGGTGATGGGACACTCCGCATAGCAACAGAAAATACTAGTTTCTGATTGGCTGGCAAGTGTCTACTACTACCATCAACATTCGTATGTTTATATATATATTACAAATCGAACAAATCAGATTTGTTTAGCATTGTACAAACTCCTACAATCTCATGTCAGGTGCCATTGTAAAATAAAAGCCCTCTGAAACAATAAAACAATTAATGAGATGATGAGGAAATTAAAACCCAGTAATTAGCTTCCACAGTTTGGTCACCGCTGTCTTCTTCTTCTGTGGTTTCTGTGTTTGCTCCTCCATTGACTCCCAAATAGACTTGTGTGACCCATCTGCTGCGGGAAACCTGGCAAACATGCAGCATGTCTCCTGGCGTGTAACATGGCATCTGTGTGTGTCTAAATGGGTCACATGACGTCGGGCCAAAAGCACCAACTGAAACGGTTAAAAGACAACAATAAAAACAGAAGCCTCTTTCATGAGCCGGGGGAAGTCCTCAGTCTGGAGGGAAACGTGGAGGCACCAGGAAAAACATTGTACATCAAAGAGATGCAGTGTTATGTATTACTTTCTGTTTAAAGCCTGCATTTGTGCACACATGCAGCTGCACATTACGCTGCAACAAAATTGAATTTCGGTGGATTCATTCCTAATCTTGTCATCAAAATATTTAAAATAATTACTCGAGAGCATTGTTGAGTACAACCTTCGTATCAAAATTCACCACATTTACTTATTTAATTCAATCTTTAATCAAAAACACCGATAATGGCGATAATTGCGCAATAAAAAAACATTTATACAAACACGAGAAGTTAGTACAAATTACAATAAAATAGATTAACAATTATGGAAATAAAAACTAAATGTTAAAGTAAAAATGTGCAAATAAAATGGACAATTATGTTTTAAAAAAATAAAAATCAACAAGAAACAAAAATAAAAAGCTTAGTAAAAATATTTAATAGAATACATATATTAATACAAACATAAGTAGTAGAAATAAAAATATGGATTAAAATATAAACAAAATAAAACTATTATAAAGACAAGAAAAAAAGTGCAATAAAAATAGAATATGTCAAGGTAAATATGTGCACATTGTCACAACAATAATATGTACATGTAAACAATATTTGCACATAGATAAATAGATGGATCGATACTTTATTAATAAGAAATTGGGAAATTATTTTGTTACAGGACCGATGTGTTCAGCATTAAAATGCAAATACTTAAAAACTGGAATAAATAAATATAATACATTTCACAGTTCTCCCTGTTTTCACTGTGTCATGTTTCTGATGTGTCTTTCTCTCCTCAGTGCACCAGCTCCAGCAGAAGGAGGTTGCCATGACGACCGTCCCTCCTCCCCCCCCTCCTGACCCCGGGGTCGCCCCTCCTCCCGCCCCCCCGCCGCCGCCTCCCCCCCCACCTCCTCCCCCTCCTCCACCGCCGCCACCCCCACCCTCCAGATGCAACCCCCTCAGGTGAGGATGACACACACACACACACACACACACACACACACACACACACACACACACACACACACACACACACACACACACACTCTGCATCACTTTAAAACACACACACATAAAGTGTATTGTTTGTAATTCTTTGTTCAAGTCATTTTACTTATATAATTCAATCTTTAGTAAAAACCACCAATAATAGCGATAAATGTGCAATAAAACAATATATTTTATTACAATAAAGTCCCAAATTGAGATCAATAAAGTACATAAAAAAACACAACCAAACCCACCTTCAGCATCACAACACACACACTCAGTATGTAGTATATCTTTGGTAATTCTCTGTTTATTAGGGTAGACAGGCAAACATGACTTCGACAGTTTATAGCATTATATCAAAATAAGAGACAAAAATCGAAATAAGTTTGAGTTTATTTGTATTTATTTTTGTATAAACAGACAAACATCAACATTTTAAAGCAGTATATGTTTTAAACACACATGCAGTGTTCAGTATTTAACTCTCACTCTTTGCCTCTCAGTTCTCTGATCGCCATCATGAGGAAATCATCCAAAGGCTCCAAAACCTCCGTGAAGACAGAGCAGCCTGCAGGTGAGTCTCAATGCACCTACAAGTTCAACAAAGTTTAAAGTAAGACCAGTCAGTCAGATCAGAATCAGGTTTATGGCCAGGCACGTTTACACATACAAGGAATTTGATTTCGTATCTGCTGGTGCGAACATAAAAAAATCGAAACGAATATGTTGCAAAGTAGTTTAAAAAAAGCAATATATAAGGATAATAACAAACAAGTATTTTTAAGAAACAATTTCGCATAAAAAAAGGTAATTACACCAAATTTCAAAGTAACTATACAAATAACCTTACAAGCTAAAATGGGATAATGAGTATATGGCTAACTACAGTGAATTATATTTTAAAATGGAGGGCTGTGCAGACATGTGTGCAAAAATGTGCAAAACCTCTAAAGATTAAGATAGAATGATAGCTTACTGTCCGATCAAGTCCTGGTCCACTGCAGCTCCATTTGAAACATCAGCAAGGACAGATATTAAGACGAGAAACATAACATCAGGATCACTGAAGACAATACGTTCGATTTGGGATTTAACTTTGTATCTAATTGTAAGATTGACCCTGTATCTCCAATTTGATGCTAACAGAGGTATTGTTCATTTTTAATTATGTTTAAGACTGATTTATCGAGTTCCTCAAAGGGTTGACCTACAATCTTTGAGCAGTGTATAGTTTTGACTCTCAAGTGGTAAATTAAGCATTTTTTACCGTAGTATAAATGCTTAATGTTCCCTTTTACATTCACTATCTATATAACTAGTTAGCTAGCTTACGTTAGCTCTTTTTTTAGCTTGTTCCTAACATTGTAATCCTGCCAGTAATTGAAGGACAATAATCCCATTGCATCTATTTGTGTTTATCTGTGAGGGAATACAGTAACCTTAATTTGTATCCTGATGACAGAATCCCATCACCTGCCATCCATTACATCCCCAAACCTGATTATATACCGTATTAAAACTAAAATCGTTGAGGTTTCTTTACTGCAGAAGGCGAGGGTGACGATGTGAAGGCGAAGGCGGTGAACGAGATGATGGAGAGGATCAAACATGGCGTCGTGCTGCGGTCCGTCAAGAGTCAGGAGAGCAAGGTGAGGAAGAGACGGAAACACTGCGGAAGAGGAAGCTGCTTTTATTTATTTTTTAAAAACTATATTTGAGGAGTTTTCTGATCATAAAATAGCATTTGAAACAAATCTATAAGTCACAGATACCCAGAATTAACCTGTAGTGGCCTTCAGAAAATAGCATTTGATAAAGTATTATTGTCACAATACAGATTTTTTGTAATCTATATCTGACTTTCTGACAATAGCCCTCACAAAAGAATCTAGGCCTTCATTATATTGTCTTTTCAGATATATGAGCCAATGAGTGTTTGTTGATAATCACTGAAATTAGGACAAAGTGCACAATAAACAAGTAAAATGTTAATTTCACTATTGCCATTATTTCTTTTTTTACTTATTTAGCATTTTCTATGGATAACGCAATAATACAGTTTCTGGCGACAATTTAAAAGGAATTAATTCTGACCCTGCATCAACAATAGAGAGGAGGTCAAAGGTCACTACTCTCTGACAACAGAGGTGGTTAAATATTCCTGTGACGTCAGAATGATAAAGGAAAAATCAATCTCCACTTCCAAACACGTCAAAGCAGCTTTTGTTGTTTTAGTGTGATAGAGTGGTGCAAGAATGAGTCAATAAACCATGAATGAGTCAGCATTTTAATACTTCCTGTTCCCTCCTCTTAAAGTCAATGGTTTTTTTAACGTGTTTTTGTTTAGAAGCCCAACATTAGCCGCCTTTAGCTTAGCGGTGGTGACGTGAAGTCATGTGACCGTGCTGTAGTTCCTTTATAGCCCAACATTAGCCACCTTTAGCTTAGCGGTGGGGACGTGAAGTCATGTGACCGTGCTGTAGTTCCTTTATAGCCCAACATTAGCCACCTTTAGCTTAGCGGTGGTGACGTGAAGTCATGTGACCGTGCTGTAGTTCCTTTATAGCCCAACATTAGCCACCTTTAGCTTAGCGGTGGTGACGTGAAGTCATGTGACCGTGCTGTAGTTCCTTTATAGCCCAACATTAGCCACCTTTAGCTTAGCGGTACGTCATCACTCCACCACTCTATTATTTTTTCCTCTTTTGTCTTTTCTTTGTCGTCCTCCTAAAGATCAGGACGTTGGTCAGTAAACATGTCGGTTTATATTTCCTGTCTGCAGTCTGATGCACTCTGTCTGATTATCTCCTCTCTTTCTCTGCATGTGTCTCCACAGAGAGTAGCAGTAAAAGTGAGTATATTGACGTTTGCATCAATCTTGTGATGTGGGGGGAGACACACACCCACACACACAAACACAAACACACACACACATATGCGCTGCTTTTTGGATTATTGTTCCCCTCCTACATAACATTTCTTATGTAAAGCCGCAATTTAATTAATTCAGCATAGAAAGTGAGTGCTTTTATGGAAAATCCCTGGCACTGAATCTCTAATGATTATTTTTATTATTTACTAAGTATGTTCGTAACATCTTGAAATCTTAAATGTAGTATCGCTCAGTAGAAATGCATTTATACAGAATACTTTATTTATCCCTAGGGGGAAAGTAGGTTTTAAGACAGTTGCTCCTTAAAGAATAAAATGTAAATGATAGATTACATGTGCTCTGGATATTTCTAGTACTTTTGGCTAATATAATGAAACTCTTACTAACTAAATGAATTTGTAAAGGAGGTTTTAATCCTATTTTTAGGTATGAGGTATTTAGGATGTACATACACTAACGCAATCAGATTTTGAGCAGGAACTTTGCATGATAATCCAAAACTGGATTTCTTTGCAAAAATGTGTATATTACAATATTGGTGTATCCATAAATGTGATATTCCTTGTTGCTACATGCATGCGTGCTAATAAACAAACTGAAATCTCCCACCTCTCACCCCTCCCATTGTTCCTCAAATGCAGCACGTGTACCCTGCTCTGACTTGTGTGTTAACCTCTTAAGCCCGAGGGTCCCCCCAGTGGACCCCTCCCACAGTTTTTTTACGAGACTATGTCTCAGGGCTTCTTAACATTTATGAAACTATTAATGTTCCATACCCTTTTAACGGTAAGAAACTCAGCTAACTGACAATGTGAACCATTTTTAGCTAAAAGAAACACAAGATTAATACCAAGCCTTTGAATTAGCATGGAGCGAAAAATGCTAACTAATGCTAACGGACTTTTGCACAGCACTCACGGTAGAAATGCCCTTATTACTTATCGTAACTGCACAAACAAGATATCCGATTAAAGCTGAGACTCCACAAATTCCACACATGTAATGTCATCACTGTAGGACCCCGAATTCCTGAAGCTATCAGCCAGAAAAGAGAAAGTAAACAACATCCGGTTTAAAAAATATTACAATAATTACGTCTTACCTTTTTTGATTTGAGATCAAAAGTTGTGTTCAACGGAATAAAAACGCCGCTCAAGGTTAATCCAATGTCTTTGTGTCACGTATAAATTGTTACTGATAATCCATCATCATATTTATGGCAATATACTGGGTATAAAGTTTTGCCGTCCAGGCTTGTACTTTCAGATATGCTTCGTTTGCTTCTCTATTACGTCCGCAATGGTCATGTTTACGTGGATTTGGGAACTGCCCATCGATTCTATTGGATGTAATGGTTAAGAAAAAGATGTAAATCACCCAAATCGACCAATGGGTTCCAGAGATATGGTCCTGCGTAAAGTATAAAGAATGCCAGCCAGCGTAAGCACATTACGCAGCAGACTTTACTTATTGTTTACTACGGAAGGAAGCAGGAATTGCAGCAGGACCCAGAGCGCACGGAGCACAGAGCGGACAGCAGATAACGGAATTGCAGTTGTATTGCTTATAGATTATCAGAACATTTCAAAGGGGACACAGTCACATTGGATATTAACCTATGGATTAACTACATCATCGGTTTTATCGTTTTAATGCCATTGAAGACCAGTTTAGACCAGACAAAGAGGAAGGCAAGTCATTGTTAGCCTAGTGCATGTTAGTATCTAGCGCCACTTGTTTTGATGTACGTTTTTGTTGATAACCTCGCGAGTTTGTATCTTTCAGTGTTGAGGTGGGCACCATTAGATTCCGTGTCTCCTTGCGATCATAAACAATGTGTTGGATGTGCAGCTAGGATAAGTAATAAGGGAGCTAGGAGTGATTTTCGGTGCAGTAATAGGTTAGCATTTTTCGCTCGGGGCTAATTCAGAGGCTCACAGTTAGCATTGTGTGTTTTTTTTTGAAAAAATAAATGAAAAAGATCAGTTAAATTAGTTTTTTTCCATTATATGGATATCAAATATTCATAGTTTATTAAATATTAAGGTTCCTTAGACGTTGTTTTCCTGCAAATGACGCGATTTCGGGTCCGTGGGGCCTAAGAGGATAACAGAGTACGTTTTATATAATTTAATTTTTTTATTTTAATTTTTTTCACAACAGTTGTATTTGGATGGAATGAATACCTATAGTGAAAATTCAAAGTAATAAAATGATTTTTACAGTTAAAAAGTTCAAATGGAACTGATGGTTCCCAAATTACCCAGAGGTGAGTCCGCCTGGACTTTATTTTTCTAAACCTCTCTAAAAAGGTCAAATTGCACTTGTTTTGCATCAATCCTGATACAGGGTACTTATTATATGTTATAGTTTGGATTCCTAAAGCTTTTAGTCTACTAACTCATCATTCAAGGGTGGTTTTCACTATAAGTAAGGTTTTTGTTTAGGTGGACATTAGAATTTACATCTGAATTTACTTAACATAACATACTTAACATAAAAACATCTATATTGATTCTGACACTTCTGCATCAAACTCACAAATGTAACCTTGCTTTGATACAAAATATTACTAATTTACCCCTTTTAGAAGTGAAGATATAGTCTTTGTTGTGTTAGTGGCATTTTCGAGCCTGAAACCTGAAAAACAGGCTCAGGGCTTAAGAGGTTAATAAAACATACAATTATATTTATGTTTTGTTCTTTTCTCTAGCCGCCTCAAATCAGTGAGGAGAAACCTGAGAAACCTGAGAAACCGGACAAACCTGAGAAACCTATGAAACCTCAGGAGAGCGCCATGGAGGAGCTGAAGGGCATCCTGGTAAAGATATATATATGAATATGCATCTGGATTTTTGTTTTGTCCCAAAGCTGCTGCTCTTAAAGAAAAATAGTGTGGTTTTAGTACCGATATTAATGCTGAAATGTACAGTTCATTTAAATAAGACGCTCGTTGAAACGTATCATAGATAATATGAATAATAGTAATAATAGTGAAGAGTCTTTAGTGACGCTGTGTTCCTCCAGGAGACGGTGAAGCGGAGCCCCAGTCGAGGCTCCCAGGATTCGGGTTCGTCCGTTCCGTCGGGGCCGTCTTTACCTTCAGGGAAGAAGGACAGCGAGCTGGAGGTGATCCTGAGGCGCAGGCGCAACAAGGCAGGGGAGGCCGGCTCCGCAGGTACACACACACACACACACGCACACACACACACACACACACACACACACACACACACACACACACACACACACACACACACACACACACACACACACACACACACATCCGGACTTATCTCACAGTGTAACACAAGTACTGACTTTGCGTTTCAAAATGCAATAATTTTTCAACAAATATCTACCTGTCTCAAATAGTCTCATCTTGCAATAATGGCTTTTATAAAACGGTCTACTTTGATTGATTTAATTTGATGATTATACAACAAAGCCTCCAGGCGTATTTCCATTGTGGTCCTCTTGTATAACACCACCAATACATTAAGAAAAACACAGATTTTTGTTTATTAAATTCAAGTGTCCACCCACTGTATTTATATTTAACCGGTTTATTACATTTGACCACTGAACACATGTAATGGTTTGAACCGCAGTGTGCATGTGCATCCAGAGGAGGGCGCTGTGCTTCACAGAACGATTCACATCGTGTAACAGGTCAGAATAACACTGACATGGATTTATCTGCTTTTCCATCATCGACTGACCTCATCTGGCAGAACGGTCTTCTCTAAAGAAGAGGGACCAATGGAAACGTTGTCATGTTGCCGTTGCTCAGCATGGAAACATTCATTATCTAACAATGACATTATTGTTCTATTGATATAAAGGGAGGTCAGGTACTCTTTAAAACAGCTGCTAGTTATGGGTACTTTCTACTGAAGTACACTTTGAAGCCCTCTTTACTTTTACTTGAGTAAAGAAGTTTAGTCAGTACTTCTACTTTCACCAGAGTATTTTTAAACACCAGTATCTGTACTTCTACTTGAGCATGTGTGTACTTTTGCCCATTCTGCTCTCCAGGGGGGTTTACTACGAAGCAGGATTTTCGCTTGGCCAGCTAAATTCAGGGAAAACTCCGGCTTTCCGGTCCTACGAAGCTGGTTCTCTTTTTAGCGGGCTAGATCTCCATGGTAACTTATGCTTAGCGGCTAACCTGGTCGGGACCAGGGGCCTATACTACGAACCTGGTTCAACCTAACCTGGATATGTTTGAGTTAGCCGGTTGGCCTAATCCAAAACATACGCGCTCTCGCTAAACTGTACTACGACGCTGGTTATCAAGTGGATCGCTCAAGCCAGCCGTGTCCTATCTAGTTAGGTGCGCGTTCACATGAAAGGGGTGGTATCTGGATCATTCGACCAATCACAAACATGGAGAAGCGCACTGACAGCGCAGCGTCATACTTCCTGAATGAAAAGTGAACTTTAATACTAGTCAAAAATGAAGAAGTTAAACTTTAAACATCCATGACTTAAACACTTGATCAGGATAAAAGCCACAGAGCTGCACCTGCAAGGTGAATACAGCTGGCAAAAGAAAAAGTGTTTGAATGCGTACATTAACAGGTTTATGATATCACTGCCCCGTCTAAAACACGATCTGACTTTAATTACATTTGTCTCGAGTGTTTCGTCAACTTAATGTGTTGCTTAAAATAATACTTCTGCATACAGTCTGTGACACTGTGAGTGTTGCACGGCCAGATACGGCTCAGCTGACTCAGATAAGGAAATATACGATACATTATGAAGTGATATGCCGCGGACTGTACTTAATGTACTCTGATCCGGTTACTTATATTGTGGCAGATATTTAATTAAGCTTTCTTAACGCTAATGTTATAATAGTCAGATTGCTCTGAAGATGGAGGTGATATTCTATTCATGTTCACGTTCACACAGTCGGTGATTTTTGCCGGCCGTCTTTCCTGCGACGGCAGTTTTTCTGTATTTCCTTTCTCCTGTAATATGACTTGATCGCTTTAAACTCCGCACACTGAGCTCTGATTGGTCAGCAGGCAGTGCTTTCACTGAGTTGATCTCTTAGCCTGCAACCTAACCTGGTCCCGACCAGGTTAGCTGCTTAGCATATATTACCATGGAGATCTAGCCTGCTAAAAAGAGAACCAGCTTCGGATGACCGGAAAGCCGGAGTTTTCCCTGAATTTAGCCGCTAAGAGAAAATCCTGCTTCGCAGTATACCCGCCAGGTTAGGTTGTAGGCTAAGAGCTCAACTCAGTGAAAGCACCGCCTGTTTACCAATCAGAGCTCAGTGTGCGGAGTTTAAAGCGATCAAGTCATATTACAGGAGAAAGGAAATACAGAAAAGCTGCCGTCGCAGGAAAGACGGCCGGCAAAAATCACCGACTGTGTGAACGTGAACATTAATAGAATATCACCTCCATCTTCAGAGCAATCTGACTGTTATAACATTAGCGTTAAGAAAGCTTACTTAAATATCTGTCACAACATAAGTAACCGGATCAGAGTAACGCACCTAACTAGATAGGACACGGCTGGCTTGAGCGATCCACTTGATAACCCGCGTCGTAGTACAGTTTAGTGAGAGCGCGTATGTTTTGGATTAGGCCAACCGGCTAACTCAAACATATCCAGGTTAGGTTGAACCAGCTTCGTAGTACAGGCCCCAGGTGAGCCACGTCTCCTCCTAAATATTATTGTTATTATAAAATAAGCAGCAGTGACCACGTTTTATAAAGATATGATTGCCTTATTAATCAGTCAAAGAGGGCTTTATAGCTGCGTCTAAAGAGACTTCCTGCAGGATCAGGTGCATTTCTTCTAATGTGATTCCAGCTGTGAACAATCAAAAGCACAACTTTTGAAAGAAGAACATCCATACAATTAATCTGTTTGCACCTTACAAATTATTTATCTAATATATCAAATTCCAATTACTTGTAAATAGACTCTCCTTGCACTATTTCTATTCTATTCTATTTTACAGGGGGTCCGCGGGGTCTTAAAAAGTATTAAAAGTTGATAAATCAATTTAGCGAAAATCAAGGCTATTAAAAAGTATTAAAGGGCCTTTTCCAAAGTATTACATTTTGTAGCTTGTTTTCAATAAGTATCTGAATGGTCCAGAGAGGTTTTATTCTACAGTGTGCCTGAATGTAGTCATGGCGTAGGTGTGTAGTGAGATTCTGTGTAGTTTATTGATGGCATCCCGTTGGGTTTGACGTCCTCTGAACAGGACATCGCACGCTCACTGCTTGATGGCGCGCGAAGCTCCGTTTACGCCGGTTGTTAAACAACATCGTTATGGGGAAATGCAAGTGTGTCGCCAAGGTAACCGGTTAGAACTCAAAGTGGCGAAGAGGTCTTAAAATGTATGGAAAGGGTCCAAAGATCCAAAAATACTTAAAGATCCAAAAATACCGTAAATTCTAAAATTACTTAAAGTTCCAGAAATACTTAAAGTTCCAAATATACTTAAAGTTCCAAAAATACAAGATCCAAAAATACAAGATCCAAAAATACCGTAAATTCCAAAAATACTTAAAGTTCCAAAAATACTTAAAGTTCCAAATATACTTAAAGTTCCAAAAATACTGCAAATGGTTGGAAGATAAGGAGGAAGGACAATCAATACTGTATATAATAAATGTGAGGTAAAGTGTGTCGCCAAGGTAACCGGTCACAACTCGAAGTGGCGATGAGGTCTTAAAATGTATGGAAAGGGTCTTAAAAGGTATTATATATATCCTTTATTTAACCAGGTAAAAAACTCATTGAGATTAAAATCTCTTTTCCAAGAGTGACCTGGCCAAGAAGGGCAGCATGTACAAAGTTACAACATATAAAACACAGACATGAAAGGCAGACAAATAGAGCTGATAACACAAATAAAATGGCACATTAGCCAGTCAATATGCGAAGTAAAACAAACTATTAAAATCATTCAAAAACTGGCAACATTTAAAACGATTTCAGGATATACGAGCATTCACATCGACCAATGGTGTCGTGTTCTCTGTCCTTTAAGATGGACCTGAATTACATTTGACTTCGGGATTTCCCGTTTTATTTACTTGCACTATTATCTGTTGTATTGTGTTAAACTGTCGGAGGAGCCTGTGACCTAAGATTTTCATTGACATATCTACAGTGTAGATATTTACAAATGACAATAAAAGCCTTGAATCTTGAATTGAATCTAAGAAAACAATCTCATGAAATAACAAAGAAAGATGTTATCCTCTCTTTTTCTTCTGGTTCCTCTGCAGATGAGCGTGAGGGTCAGATGAGCCACGTCTCCTCTCTGGACAGTCTGAACGGGAGGCGAACCAGCAGCGAATCGGGGAAAGATCCAGAGGTTTCGGGGGGTCTGAGCATCTCCTCGGTCAGTCCGGAGAGACGGGGGTCCGGACCGGGGCCTGCCGTGGTGGCCCGCAGGAAGAGCTCCGAGACTAAAGAGCCCAGAGCCGGGTCCTGGCAGGAGAGGAGGTCCTGCAGCTCGCTGTCTGAAGCTCAAGAGAGTCCCACCAGCAACGGCTGCTCCAACAGGTCAGAGAGAGAAGCAAACAGAGTTGTGAAAATACTGAATGTCCTCATCCAACATGAGAGCAACATGATAACAAAGGTATCCCAACTGTAGCTGGGTACATGACAGGATGTGAGATGACCTAGAAGAGCATCAGGACTGTTGAGGCAGATGATAGCTATGTGATTAACATGATGACTCAGCCTCTATGGAGAGAGACATCAAGCATGCTCATTTCTGACGTGGAGCTAATCTGAAGTAAACATTGAGTACTGCTTTCTATTCCTCCATCTTGTGACTGTGTAACTCCCTCTCTTGGATATCAGCATGTGAAGGACACTGCTCAGGAACTAGTTGATGCTCTGTATGTGATGACTGCTTCCTTTCTGGAGAGGATCACAGATACACGGATCCTGAGGTTGAAGCTGAAGTTGGTGACGAGTGAGATTTTTCTAACAGGAACCAATGCTTTACCCTGTTAGCTCTTATACTGTTAGCTCTTATACTTGCAACATCGTGTGCAAGAAAGTACCGTATAGCTCCATTACATTGAAGAGAAGGCAAAAATCTCTACAACCGATGTCACTCTCTGACAGTTTCCATCTGTTTGTCTTGTCTCCACAGTGCGGGCGAGGAAGATCAAACTGCGCCTGAGAAATGTGTCGAGACGAACGGAGTCGATCACGCTGAACCCGGACAGGAAGAAGTCCTGAAGGACAACGGAAGCTCCGAGTGTTAGGCTGGACTCTGATGATCCCGGGCTTGTTTCTGTTACCTGATCCATCACTGGCTCTGATTGGCTGACGTGAGAGCGACGTCATCGATATCCACTCTCTGATCAGAAGGGTTTAAAGTGCGGTCGCTGGTTTGCCTTTTTAGTTTATCGCCGTCAGAACAAGAGGGGGAAACTTTGTCGTACTTTTTTTGTAATTGTGTTTTTTCAAAAGTATACTTATAATACCAGGTTACTCTGTTAACGAACATGTAGCTAATTTATTGAACACGTTTGAGCTTTTTCTAAATCTATTTCCTGAAGCTTTATGTTGAAAAAGCTGATTATTAAACGCAGCTAAACTGTTCAGAACATGCTTGTTGTGAACGCAGCCTCACATTTCTAGCCATTGTAGAAGCCCTACCTCCTTAAAAACAACACACCTGTCACTCGTCAGCAGTTTAGAGATGAATTTAATAAAGCGTGGGTCAGTGTAACAATGATAGGAAAGTAATTGAGAGATACAATAGTCCTTAACCTCGTAGAAACACAGAAGACCGCCTGCAAAAACTTGTGTCCATCAAAACGTCATGCTATTTTTAGGGTAAATAAATAATAGAAGACGCTATGCTAACTTTTCAAACAGACAAATAGTTGCAGTCGCAGTGATTGCATTAACTAGAAAATATAATCTTCTGTTTGTTTGCTTGATCACTTCATTGTGCAAGTGACCCCTTGAGGACATCTGGGCTTTACTCTCAGCCCATCAACATGCATTAAAAGTTCCTCTGCTGTTTATAAAGACACTGTTTTAGCGTCTTAAAAAACGTCTGTGAGCCTTAAAGTGATTGCGATTACACCGTGGCTGGGGAAATTAGTGTGGAGATAATAAAATGATATGTATAACACACTTATCTCGCTGGCCTTAACCGTTATGAGCATAAAAACCTTCATTTTCACCACTTTTTTCCATTGAATTATCCAATATTCACCGACTGCTTACCCCCGTGTCTCAGAGTAGCTGATTGGTGGCCAAGGAAAGAGATCTTATTTTATTTTAGGTAGAAAATATGGTCAACAATAAGGAATAAAAGGTTCACTATAGAGATTGCATGTCTTAAGAAAACGTACGGAAACATGCACAAAGATAAAGAATACATCTCAAATGTTTAATGCGGACATTTTGGGATTCTTGTTTGACAAAAACGTTTCTGAAAAAAGCAATTCCATACTTTCTGTTGATTTTCATATCCTTATGCCTTAAGTAGCCTCACGTCCATTAAAATATAACAATGGCTCTTTAATTGAGCTTGCATGGGATCTGTAATCCAATTAGCTGAAGTGTTAAATCATTAAACCTTTTCACAGCTCAATAAAACTGCATGTATAAAAGGTTTACCCGTAATAATGATGAACAAACATTACCTAGTATCGGCGAGGGGCTTTCTACAATGGCTGCTGTCAGGAAGATATTACTCCACAATTTATGGGTTATTTTCTTTCGAAGGTTTCTGGAAACAAACCTGTGGATCCTGCAGAACTGTACGAGGGAAGCTGCACCTTTTTTTGCACAGGAACTCTTCAACTTGTACAATGACTGCAAACTGCAAAGCTTTTTGTTTTTTTATAATCGATGCACAAATGATATGTTCAATATCACTTTGTGTCATCAGAAGGAATGCACTGTACGGTTTAGATCCAGCTCTACAACCTCGTCTTTTACTTCCTCCCATGTGTGAGCGGGCTGCACAAACTGATTCACGGGAGATCAGGTTGCTTTTAGATTCATTGGTGGAAATAGGAACGAGTCCTAAAACCAGGAAGTGAGTCAGCATTTCACCACTTCCTGTTCCCTCGTCTCAGAGCCAATGGGATCTCTCCATAAGATCTAGGAAAATAGCCTGAATTAAGGTCTGTGGTTGAAACACATTGAAGAGACGGATCACGTTTTGTTCTACGACATTAAATCCATAATTTTCTGAAGAGTTGACGTGTCTGAAAAACGATGGTTGTTACCAAGTGGCTGAATAGGACTACAGAAGTCGTGGAGGACGTTGTACGTCATTACGCCGAACACGTAAACACTCCGCTAAGTTAGTTTGCCCTGTTCTGCTTGAAAGCAAGTACCTGCCTCCTGCAGACTGTTCAAACAAACGCTTCAACTCGTTCCATTTAGAATCTGTGTGTTTGAATATGGATCTTAAGTTGGCGTGACGTTGAAGTCGTGCTGCTGGACTCGGCTGTAGTTCCTTTATAGCAGAACGTTAGCATGTTGCTTCTGGCAGTAGGGTAGACGTGGAGATTATCCGGCTGAACAAAACGTGCATTTATCAAACAGCTTTGTTTTCCACAGATCTTATTTTCCAAAATCCTGTGGAGAAATCCCGTTGCTTTTTTGTCGAGGGAACCAGCAGCGTACTTCGGGTCGGCCTACACAAATACTTCATCACTGCACCGCTCTATATTGGACCAATTTACTTAAAGGACGCTTTCCTTCAACCACTAAGGCAGTAAATCTTGTCTAGGGTTAGGACAAACACGACCAAATTCAACGATTCAATAAAAACGTATATATTCCTTAATTACTTTAAAGCATTCATCGTTTCCACCTTAAGATTTAGATAAAGAATCAGTGTCCAACATGTGCAAAGATACCTAAAGACATGACTTCCATTGGATCTCGTGGGGCAGTTAATAGATGAGTTTTAAGAGTCAGTTTCAATATTTAATGTTTTTATATATTTAATGTAAAAAACAAACTTAATTAGGAAGTAAATACAGTTCCTTTGACACCTGATTGATGATGCATTTTGATCGGGAACGTTATTTTTAACTGCAGATTCTAACCTCAATACAATCGATAACTATTTAAATATCAATGAGTAATCCTAACCCTAACCCTCATTATTAATATTACTAGATTGAGTGACCTTAACATTGATTATAAGTCCAAGTAACTTGACTTCCTGAGCAAACTGCATCCACTGATGGAGTCCAAAAGTTGTGCCGACTTTGTTCAAGAACTGTTCAAGTCTTAAAGCTCTTGAGATGTCTTGAGTCTTCATTGTGCAGCCCTGACTGTAGTATCGAGGTTTTTAGAGTATCATGAAGTTCCTCTGCTTAGTCCAACTCTTGCTGAGCCTAAACGCAGGGAGGCCGAGTGAAAAACCCAGGAACAACATACTATAAAAACTGTGCAGGAAGAACTGTAGGAAAGCACTTTCTTTCCACTCTCGCTGCTGAGGCTCCGTCCAGGTTTCAGCGTGACGACTATCAGGCTTTTTGAGGCGCGAATCCGACAGATGTGGAGAAGAAATGTGGGTAATATTTCAGGTTTAGAGGAACAACAGCAATGACAGTAGCACAGCGCTATCAGATCACAGAAGTGTTCTCAGGGTTTCAACCAAAAACCAATCTGCAGCAGGCAGCAAAGCGTTTGGGAGAAACGACCAGAAAGCCATTTTTCTATGAGCGAAGGATAAGAACTGCTTTGAAGGAACCAGGTGCTTGTTTTCTTTGTCTACCTCTCCACAAACACCTGCCTCCTTACCTGCATTACATGTTGTGGTGTGTAATACTGTCCCTCCACCAGAAATGAGATGTCTTCCACACGCCTTCCTCCACTGTATGCACACTCATTGTTTCTGTACTCGGTCACTCACCGTCACATTTCACCGTGCATTCCTTGACTTTTTTATTTCGTAGGGCTGTACTGTCTATATATAGCTTTCCTGACACGTGATGCAACATTAGGAACCATCTTTGAAGAGTATGCAATTACATAAGGCACATTTGTATGATGCTTTCACACCTTGTCATTCTTTCTTAAAACACATTTAAAAGTGCATTTTGTTCCGTCCATTCGGTGTATTTTATTCTAATGCAAAGGACCAGGATTGAAGGAGGCACATTATAAAACCCACTGGCCTGAATCGGATGCATATCGAGGCTTGGGTGGTGTTTTGGGTCCTATTTATGAACCAAGTGGCTACTTAACAAAGGGATTCACTGTATCTGACGGAGTTTGGGTGACTATAGATATTGTGTGTTTGGGATATACATGGAGTGGTGTTTTTTAAAACATGAATTTTGATTTTAGCATCACTTGAAATAAATTGAAACTAAAACCAGTGTTGTTCGTCTTTTTAAAAAAAAAAAAGTAAATAAACAAAAGCCACTGAAACACCTACACAAATGAATGGTTAGGACAAGCTCATCTCTTTATATGTCTATGGCTACAAAACCACATCCACACCTGAGCGAGTAGTTTTTTTGTACTTTAAAGCAGTTATGACCACACGTACTACAACACCGGAGCGGTGGAATGATGAGGAAGTGTCGGCGCTTCTGGCAATTTACTCTGAGGACGGGATGCAGCAGCTTCTACAGAAAGCAGTTCCCAACTCCAAATGTTTTGAGCGATGTTCGCAAAAGCTACTTGAGCTGGGAATCGTGCACGGTGCACACGGATGCCGGGTAAAAATAAAGAAACTCAGGCAGGACTATACAAAAATTAAAGACCACAATAATAAGAGTGGTAACGATTGAAAGACCAGTAAACAAACGCCTCATACAGCGGGTGGGCTTTATACCCCCTCCCGCTTGTAGTTCTTCTTCTCTCGTTTTTTTTTGTACTCGACGTGAAGTGGTTTTGCGGCCTGCCAGTAAACCCGGAGAAGAAGAAGACGAAGTGACGTCAGCGTAATCTTGCCTCAGGGAAAGTACTGAGGTGTGAATAGGCGCATTCACACCGCAGTACTTTTCCCACAAAGGTTCATGAGAACTTAGTTCATGAACTCTTTAGTTCTCATGAACTAAGTACAGATCGCGTTCACACCGGAATAAATCCCTGGGGGAGGATTAGGCAAATGAAGCCGCTGACGTCACTTCTTCTTCTTCTGCTTTGGGTTTACTGGCAGGCCGCAAACCACTTCACGGCTAGGGTTGCCAACTTCCAGAAATGGAGAAACGGGACACATGCGTGTGTCCCCCGCGCGCAGGCGCACGAAGATTTTCGGGTTTCTGGCGGATTTAGTTACTTTCTTTTGTTACTTTATTTCGGTTTTAGGGTTAGGTTAGGGTTATTTTATTTAATTATTTTGGGGGAGCCAGCCCCTAGGGTTCGAAAATGTTTTTGGGGTCTGTGTAACTCAAACCATGCTTAACTGTGTGATACACTGATGTTACCTCACATGCAGCAAAAATGTAGTTATATTTGATGCACCTTTATTTTGTGTTGCTCGCTTGTGCATTTCTGTGCCAGCATGCTGTTTCTGGTCGTTTTCTCCACCGTGACCTATTCAAAACTCCCTCCGACACAAGGTGCAGAAGACCCGAGACAGATCTCCACTCACGGGCTTTACCCAACTGTGTTTTTCTTCCCACTGTTTGTTGTAAGACACAAGTCTTTTCTTTTTAGAAGGGCCAGGGCCCAGAACCACATCCTCTCTCTCTTCTCCTCTTTCATTATCACCTCCTCCACCGGCAGCGCTCATTTCTCCACACGACTGAACAGGCTGACATGCCACACAAACAATGATGCCGCGACTGCGGCCCACCGGAGAAAATCTCACACACACACACACACACACACACACACACACACACACACACACACACACACACACACACACGTGCGAGCATTGTGCCAGCCCTGTCAACTGAGCGGTCCTAGCGCCCTTCGTATACAGCACACAAACACACAGGCACGCAGCCAGACACACTGCATTGCGCGCAAACAGATTTTTATTTTTTATTTTTCCCTTTACACCCGTACGGGACACGCCCCTTTTGGCTCAAATACGGGACGTCCCGGCTAATACGGGACGTCCCGGCTAATACGGGACGTCCCGGCTAATACGGGACGGTTGGCAACCCTATTCACGGCGTATACTGCCGCCAAAAATCCCCGGCCGGAAGTCCCCGGAATTGGGGACTGGCCTTCTGAGTAAATCTCCAGAACGCCGACACCTCCTCATCTCCACCGCTCCCAGGTTTTATTTTGTGTTGCCATAAGTTAGTCTCTCTGCGTTTCTGCACTGGGCTAATGCTAATGCTAATAATGCTAATAATGCTAATGCTAATAATGCTAATGCGAGGATAATAAAATGGCGGCTTCACAAAACTTTTTGGGAGTTTGGGAGTTTTACGTTTGCAATCCGCCCAGCCAATCAGACATAGGAACCTTTTTCTCCCACGAAAGTACCTGCTCTCTAGCAGGGACGGAAAAGGGGATGAAAAGGTTCTCATGAACTCATTTTAGTTCCGGCTCTTTTTGGTGTGAACGCGACATTTCGGAACTATATCGGAACTAAAGTGGGAAAAGTACTGCGGTGTGAACGCGCCTAATGCGATTGGCACTAGCCCCCTGGCGGATTCAGGACTTGCAAGTCCTGCGGTGTGAAAGTGGCTAATGTGTGTTGGTGCGTGGTCATTATTCTTTAGAGTCACTGCGTGCCTATTGGTTGGAACACGATCCGTGTCTCCATCACTTCCTGGTCTTCTCTAAAGAAGAGGGACCAATGGAAACGTTGTCATGTTGCCGTTGTTCAGCATGGAAACATTCATTAGCTAACAATGATATTATTGTTCTATTAATATAAAGGGAGGTCAGGTACTCTTTAAAACAGCTGCTGGTTATGGGTACTTTTTACTGAAGTACACTTCAAAGCCTCTTTACTTTGACTTGAGTAAAGAAGTTTGGTTAGTACTTTTACCAGTGCTGAGTCCTAGATCTGAGTCCTGGACTTCGAGTCATGGCTGAACCTGTCTCTGTGGTCCTGCCTGACTCTCACCATACTACTTCCCTGATGGCTCCCACAGGATTGTTGACATCCTCGTGGATTCATCTTCTCATCACAGACACATGCATTTCCAAACATTTGGTCTATATGCTGTAAAATGTATTATCTCTTTGATTCACACACGGCATCTATTGCACGTCTGTCCGTCCTGGGAGAGGGATCCCTCCTCTGCTGCTCTCCCTGAGGTTTCTCCCATGTTCCCTTTAAACTGTGGGTTTTCTCTGGAAGTGTTTCCTTGTACGATGTGAGGGTCTAAGGACAGAGGGACTAAGGACAGAGGGTCTAAGGACAGAGGGTGTCGTATTGTCATACTGATATTCTGTACAAACTGTAAAGTCCACTGAGACAAATGTAACATTCGTGATATTGGGCTATATTAATAAACATTGATTTATTGATTGATTGATTATTTTTAAACACGAGTATCTGTACTTCTACTTGAGTAAAGGATGTGTGTACTTTTTCCATCTCGGATTTTTGCTAACGTTAATATATTTATTAATTTCTGTGAGTGTTTCACACGATGTTGTTTTGTTTGTATCCTTGTATTCTGTGGAGACGATAACATTTATAACAAGTGCACTTTGCATTGCTCTGAACGTTGGGCACGTGTCTTTAACAATATCTTTGAGTTGCTATAATATTTTATTTCACTTCTTCTGACCGGTCCCCCTTTTATTTTGACTTTTTGTGTCAAGTTGTACACGAGGAGAAACACAGTGACTGTTGTCTCTTCAGTAAATATTTTAAAAGCTGGAATTTCCGGCATATTCACGTTCACCTTAAAGCCCCCAGAGACAAAAGTAAAATGTGTGATATTGGGCTAATTAAATAAACTTTGATTTACTTTTATTGCTGTATTTGGCGCAAGAAGTACACTTCACTTCAGAGCCCTCAAGAGCCAGACATAGGCCTAAAAGTTTATTAGCGTCAAAAATGGTTTTGCTATTAAAGGTTGTGCTACTCCCTATACCTCAGAAACAGGAGTGTAATGGATGGGATTTCTAACAGGTTTGAGATTTTTGATTTTGAAGCTCTTCTCCACCAAAGCAATGAGATCACGAAAGCAGAGATAACCGTTTTGTTGTTACAATGGAGTTTTAAAAAAACTTTTTTAAAGTTAGAAAGATACCAAGGCCTGTGACTTGCGTTCTGGGGATCAATACAGTCCAAATCATCGTTGGGCTGTCACCCAATGAGTGACGTCTGAGGAAGATAAAAAATGTATATTAAACATTGTTGAGAAAATTCTGCATCTCTTGCATTTATTGAAGGAGAGGAGCTTTATTGTTTACCTTTTTAATATCATTTTTGTTAAGTTTCAATTGCTTGGTTTTCGTGAAATTAGCCTGTTTTCCTCTTAAAGTGTAACAGATTGATGCATCTCCATAGATCATCGTAAAGGCTTCGGAAACTGGGGACAGAAGGGGAGAGGGTACCAGGAAGGCACTTTTTAAGTATTTGAGTGAAGCAGGTTGATTACAAGAATTTAAAATAACGTAAACACAGTGGTACACTTCCACAAGTGGTGATAGGATGCCATGGTGATACACACTCTTGTACAGTAGGTGGCGGTATGCACCTTCAAGTTAATAAGTTGATGTGTGTGTGTGTGTGTGTGTGTGTGTGTGTGTGTGTGTGTGTGTGTGTGTGTGCGCGTGCGTGTGTGTGTGTGTAAATATGCAGTGGTGTTCATTTGTAAATCATTTAGTATAATCACACAAATTCTGTGTTTTATATTTAATAATTCTGTGTTCTTCATTTATTGAACGTAGAAATACCTGACTAGGTCTGAGAGGCGGATCCGCTGAAATGTAGTCACTGCACTCAGAAGATTATTTTTGTGGGGACTTCCCCCTTCATATTGTGTGTCCCTCACGTGTCCTCTTCCCTTTTTGCGAATGTTCCATGTGAGAAGAGTTGGTGTGAGGAGAAAAACATTTGAATGACGACTGATTTGTTGTATGTTGTCAGATTATCATTGAATAAACGGAGATCGCCTCAACTGTGTGCTGGCTCGGGTCTTATCCCTCAACAACACATTACAAGCAGACACCGCTTAACGACACGTGTGTGTGTGTGTGTGTGTGTGTGTGTGTGTGTGTGTGTGTGTGTGTGTGTGTGTGTGTGTGTGTGTGTGTGTGTGTGTGTGTGTGTGTGTGTGTGTGTGTGTGTGTGTGTGTGTGTGTGTTTAATGGGGGTTTTGAACCTCCAATCTTGAAGCATTGAAGTCTTCAATGTTTTTGTTTCTATTATGTTGGAACTTGAGCATGATTCCTATCAGAGGGAGGGGCTGCAGACGGGGAGGGAAGTTGAAAGTGAAAGTATTGTAACGTTCGCAAGGTGGAGTCGGAAACAGGCTTCTCGTTATTAGGCTTTAATAACAGATATTCTTACAGATGATCACAGGTACAGGTACATTGTGGGGGTTCTACCTCACACTTCCCACACTGACTTAACTCCTACCCCTACACATATATATATAGCCGTGTCTACGTCACAACTCCCCGCCCTCCCCCGTCCGCTCCCCCAACCACAGGCCCGCACCTCAACCAGCATCACTGTGCAGCTCTATGATTGGCAGAGAGACGGGGGATGCCTGAGTGACACCCTGAACATCCTATGCAGGATCGCTACAGTATGAAGTCATACTTGTCAGACTGCCAGACGCCATTTTACAGCTTGACGGAGCAGCAGGACAACAGGGTGAGTGTTAACACCAGGATCTGCTTTCTAACACATTCATTATTTACTCTGTCAAACTGGATGTCAGAAAATAACTTATTGGTTAAAAATGTGCGTCCTAGAGTCCAATGAGACTTCTGCAAGTGCTGTAAATTTTTATTATTTCCTGTTTCCTGATTCATCAGAGTTACATGTGACGCAGTCAAAATGGAGAGCGGCCTGAAGGCTGACTGATTTCATGTCTTTTAACCAAGTTTATTATTAAGATGGTTTAGATTGAAACGTGTGTGTGTGTGTGTGTGTGTGTGTGTGTGTGTGTGTGTGTGTGTGTGTGTGTGTGTGTGTGTGTGTGTGTGTGTGTGTGTGTGTGTGTGTGTGTGTGTGTGTGTGTGTGTGTGTGTGTGTGTGTGTGTGTGTGTGTGTGTGTGTGTGTGTGTGTGTGTGTGTGTGTGTGTGTGTGTGTGTGTGTGTGTGTGTGTGTGTGTGTGTGTGTGTGTGTGTGTGTGTGTGTGTGTGTGTGTGTGTGTGTGTGTGTGTGTGTGTGTGTGTGTGTGTGTGTGTGTGTGTGTGTGTGTGTGTGTGTGTGTGTGTGTGTCCAGTGTTACTGGTTGTCTCTCAGACTGGAGAAGATGAGTGATTTAAAAGATGAGGAAGAGGACAAATCTTCAGTCTCCAGCTGTCTGTCTCTGAAGAGTGACCGGTCTATGGGTGATCCTCCAACCTTCAGTAATGACCCTGGACCCTCAGACACAAAGTAAGAGTCTGTTTCTACTGTAACCTGACCTGAAGAGGATTCTGTTTTTATGTCATCTGATAATCTAAACTGTCTAATGAAACCCAGTAGAGTACCTTAACAAAGTTGGACTCTTGCTCCTTGTCATCATCAGCAATAGTGTAGCGGCCAAAATCATATAGAAATAAAACAGATAATTAACTTAAAATAATGCAGCCGCTGAGGCACTAGTTAGCAGATCTTACGCAGGGCAATGATCCAGGTCCAGACAAGATTCTCCGTTGTGCATTTATTATGATCCAATATCATTGACAATGAACAGGTTTCCTATGGTTGGTTCCTTTAAGCCTTTCCTATGGCTCTCCTTTCTTGTGGTTGGAAACCCCTGGTAAAAAACCGTTTGCCTGCTGGTGCTCTGGCTCCCACCTCCACCTGTCTCCAATATATACAATTACACTAGGTGCTCTAATCCCAGTGCCCAAACATGCCTTCAAAATAAGAGCATAGAAACGACTTTAACTTATGACACTAACTAAGAATACATTTACAATAAACACTATAACATCAAGAAAATAAATGTTAAACTATTAAATAATATTAAGAGATATATAGCTCCAACAAATAGTAAATGATCTACCAGTGAAATCATCCTCACACTCTACATGTTGGACTTTGTGTTAAATTAAGCAAATAAAATACAAATATGTAAAACGTTTCACACTCAAATGAATTTTAACAACAGAAACCAACAATCAAGACTCAAAAACTCTTAAAATCTTTAATCAGGTGAACTGTCATGGATCAAAAGCTGCTCTTTAAATAAACTAATGATGTTTAAAACATGTGTTGTTTCCACAGACAGAGAGCAGAGTCTCCAGTCCCCAGCTGTCTGTCTCTGAAGAGTGACCAGTCTATGGGGAAACCTATAAACTTCAGTAATGACCCTGGACCCTCAGACACAAAGTAAGAGGCTGTTTCTACTGTAACCTGACCTGAAGAGGATTCTGATTTTATGTAATCTAATATATTAAACTGTTCTTTAATGATATCATGTGAACAGTTTGTAAAGGGAAACACAGCAGAGTACAGCAAGATAACATTATTTGAAGATAATTCAATATGCAATTATGTTATCATTGTATCTGTGGTATAACATGCTTTTAAATAGCAAACATGTTGATAAATACTGATTTAAAAAACTAAATATATATAATCCAAAACATTCTTTAACTACTTGGGCATGTTTATGATATGTCTTTTTAAGATGTTTATTAATAATAGCAGTCACCTGGTGAGCTGGTTGAGTTTAGCATTAGCAGATATAACAGAGTTTAAGAGATTACATGTAGAGTCAATGCAAAGACCCAGATCCGTGCCTGGCAACACGAAGTAAGTGAAGATGGGAAATTCATATCAGCTGCGTATTCGTGCAGCGTGACACATTTCAACTTGAGTGTAAAGTCTGACGCTCTGTTACAGAAACCTGTCAGTGTTGAGATTGTGCTCCTGTGGTCTCTGACGGTCTGAGGGGAATCAGAGAGGAGAACAGAGCTCTACAGCAGCTCATATTCAATCAGGGTTATAATGTTCCTGTTTAAACCAGAGACTGTCTGTGGTGCTAACAATATAGTCACTGCTGTACGTATGACTACATGAAGTTCTTATGAGCGCTGATGGAGCGGCTAATGTTAGCCTAGCTTTAATCAAACCCATCTCATTCAGAAAACAAACGTTTGTAAATGTTTACGCTCGTTGTGTTGGAGACAGACCTGACAAAGCTTTAACTCAGTATCAAATCAGTATCATTCTGTTGTTATTTAGGCATCTTTCCAGATGTTTATCGCTATGAATTCACAGCAGATTCTCTGTAAGTTGGGTTTATAAAGCACCAGGTTAATACAGCTGAGTGTCTTAGTAGATGCAGTGAACTTGTGCTCCTCTGGGGGATGTCATGAGTCCAGACAGGATGCTCTTTGGTTTCATGATAATGTGAATTGTAAGCTATCTACCTGATCACAAAGGTATATGGTATAGACCTTTTTTTAAATATCAAACTAGAATATTCCCCTTGTTGTACCTTTGGGGATAATCAGCTCCCCTAAAGTGCTATAAAGGATGTGCTCATCTCCACAGAGGGAAGAGGAAGAGTGGTGTTCCTGTGGAGGAGCAGCTGTCCAGCTGTGCTCTGTGTCAGGACGTCCTGAAGGATCCAGTCTCTACCAGCTGTGGACACTGGTTCTGCAGACAGTGCATCACCTCATACTGGGAGCAGAGACCTCCATCAGGAGACCCCTCCTGTCCCCAGTGTGGAAAGAGATCCAGAACCAGAGCCGGCCTGCAGACAGCCAGTCAGACCAGCTCTGTACGAGGTAAGAGGCCGAACTCATGCAGCGTCTTATTCCTCTTCCTGGTTCATTTGGTCTTGATAAGGTATTCTGTTGTAGAGCATAGACATTAAGCAGTTTGCAAAAGTTTCAACTCAGTCTGTTTTTATTAGTTTTATTGTTAGATTCTCAAAAGCATTTCCTGATTCTCTCGTGTTCCCTTCTCTTCCAGCAGATAGTGGTCTGAAGGAGGTTCTAGATGAACACAGGCTCAGTCTGAGGAGGAGATGTGAACGTGTGACTGAAGGAACTGATCAAAGTGAAACCCTCCTCAACAGCATCTACACTGAGCTCTACATCACACAAGGCCAGAGTGAAGAGGTTAATACCCAGCATGAGGTGAGGCAGCTGGAGACAGCTTCCAAGAAGGAGACCCTCCATGACACTCCAATCAAGTGCCAGGACATCTTTAAAGCCTCACCTGACCAACAGACTCCCATCAGAGCGGTCCTGACCAACGGAGTCGCTGGAGTTGGAAAAACCTTCTCAGTGCAGAAGTTCACTCTGGACTGGGCCGAGGGTTTGGGAAACCAGGATGTGAGTCTGGTGATCCCGCTCTCCTTCAGGGAGCTGAACCTCATCAAAGGAGAGCAGTACAGTCTTCTCAGGCTGCTCCATGTTTTCCACCCAACCTTACAGGAGGTCACAGCAGAGCAGCTGGCTGTCTGCAAAGTGCTGTTCATCTTTGACGGCCTGGATGAAAGCAGACTTTCTCTGGACTTCAGAAAGAAGAAGGTTGTGTCTGAGGTCTCACAGCAGTCCTCAGTCAACGTGCTGCTGACAAACCTCATCAGGGGGAAGCTGCTTCCCTCGGCTCTCGTCTGGATAACTTCCAGACCTGCAGCGGCCAATCAGATCCCTCCTGAGTGTGTGGACAGGGTGACAGAAGTACGAGGCTTCACTGACGCCCAGAAGGAGGAGTACTTCAGGAGGAGATGGAGTGATGAAGACCTGTCCAGCAGAATCATCTCTCACATCAAGAGCTCCAGGAGCCTCCACATCATGTGCATGATCCCAGTCTTCTGCTGGACAGTTCTGGACCACATGTTGACTACAGACCAGAGAGGAGAGCTGCCCCAGACCCTCACTGACATGTACTCACACTTCCTGCTGGTCCAGACCAAGAGGAAGAAGCAGAAGTATGAAGAGGGACATGAGACGAGTCCACAGCAGCTGACGGAGGCTGACTGGGAGGTTCTTCTGAAGCTGGGGAGGCTGGCGTTTGAACATCTGGAGAAAGGAGACATCATGTTCTACCAAGAAGACCTGCAGCGCTGTGGCCTTGGTGTCACCGAGGCCTTGGTGCACTCAGGAGTTTGTACACAGATCTTCAAAAGAGAGAGTGTGATCTTCCAGAAAACAGTCTACTGCTTTGTTCACCTGAGCATTCAGGAGTTTCTGGCTGCAGTCTACTTGTTGCACTGTTACACCAACAGAGACACAGAGGTACTGAAGGACTTCCTGCAGGGAGACTGGCCCTATGAGAACAGTGAAAACAGAGATCAGGATTACCCATCCCTGGATGTCTTCCTGAAGGGAGCCATGCAGAAATCCCTCAGTAGTGAAAATGGCCACCTGGACCTGTTTGTACGCTTTCTCCACGGCCTCTCTCTGGAGTCCAACCAGAGACTGTTAGGAGGCCTGCTGGGTCGCACAGGCAAGCGTCCAACAATCATCCAGAGACTCTTCAAAGGCCTGATGGGTCGCACTGACATCCAGAGAGCCATCAAGAACCTGAAGGAGATGAGCAGTGATGAAATCTCTCCTGACAGGAGCATCAACATCTTCCACTGCCTGACAGAGATGAAGGACCACTCAGTACATCAGGAGATCACAGAGTTCCTGAAGTCAGAGAACAGATCAGAGAAGGAGCTCTCTGTGATCCACTGCTCTGCTCTGGCCTACATGCTGCAGATGTCAGAGGAGGTTCTGGATGAGTTGGACCTGAGTCAGTACAAAACATCACGGGAGGGACGACGGAGACTGATTCCAGCTGTGAGGAACTGCAGGAAGGCCAAGTAAGTCCAGATGTGATTAACTTTATAAACTAATGTGGATCAGGAGTTTAATTATTCAGATAAACACTATAACATTTCTGCTGTTTAAATACTGAGAGCAAAATAAAACCAACACTGTTCTTCTATTTATTTATAATAATAGCTAAACTGAAGCGTTCCTCTCTTCATATTGAGTGAAGGAGGCGACATGTCAAACACATGAAGGACTCCAGAGGTTTCTCAGCATGTGATCACACCACACAGCAGGACTTACAGTTATCACAGAAAGATGTTATTATTACTTTCTAGTAGTTTCTTTATCATTAAACAGACACACGTTTTCATCACAATGTGTTGGAGTTCAAAATAAGATCATGTGTCCCCTCTTCTTCACGTCTCTTCTACATCAACATGTGTCCCCTCTTCTTCACGTCTCTTCTACATCAACATGTGTCCCCTCTTCTTCATGTCTCTTCTACATCAACATGTGTCCCCTCTTCTTCATGTCTCATCTACATCAACATGTGTCCCCTCTTCTTCATGTCTCTTCTACATCAACATGTGTCCCCTCTTCGTCATGTCTCTTCTACATCAACATGTATCCCCTCTTCTTCATGTCTCTTCTACATCAACATGTGTCCCCTCTTCTTCATGTCTCTTCTACATCAACATGTGTCCCCTCTTCTTCATGTCTCTTCTACATCAACATGTGTCCCCTCTTCTTCATGTCTCTTCTACATCAACATGTGTCTCCTCTTCTTCATGTCTCTTCTACATCAACATGTGTCCCCTCTTCTTCATGTCTCTTCTACATCAACATGTGTCCCCTCTTCTTCATGTCTCTTCTATATCAACATGTGTCCCCTCTTCTCCATGTCTCTTCTACATCAACATGTGTCCCCTCTTCTCCATGTCTCTTCTTTATCAACATGTGTCCCCTCTTCTCCATGTCTCTATATCAACATGTGTCCCCTCTTCTTCATGTATCTTCTTTATCAACATGTGTCCCCTCTTCTCCATGTCTCTTCTACATCAACATGTGTTGTCTCTTCTCCATGTCTCTTCTACATCAACATGTGTCCCCTCTTCTTCATGTCTCTTCTACATCAACATGTGTCCCCTCTTCTTCATGTCTCCTCTACATCAACATGTGTCCCCTCTTCTCCATGTCTCTTCTACATCAACATGTGTTGTCTCTTCTCCATGTCTCTTCTACATCAACATGTGTCCCCTCTTCTTCATGTCTCTTCTACATCAACATGTGTCCCCTCTTCTTCATGTCTCCTCTACATCAACATGTGTCCCCTCTTCTCCATGTCTCTTCTACATCAACATGTGTTGTCTCTTCTCCATGTCTCTTCTACATCAACATGTGTCCCCTCTTCTTCATGTCTCTTCTTTATCAACATGTGTCCCCTCTTCTTCATGTCTCTTCTACATCAACACGTGTCCCCTCTTCTCCATGTCTCTATATCAACATGTGTCCCCTCTTCTTCATGTCTCTTCTACATCAACATGTGTCCCCTCTTCTCCATGTCTCTTCTACATCAACATGTGTCCCCTCTTCTCCATGTCTCTTCTACATCAACACGTGTCCCCTCTTCTCCATGTCTCTTCTACATCAACATGTGTCCCCTCTTCTTCATGTCTCTACATCAACATGTGTCCCCTCTTCTTCATGTCTCTTCTACATCAACATGTGTCCCCTCTTCTTCATGTCTCTTCTTCATCAACATGTGTCCCCTCTTCTCCATGTCTCTTCTACATCAACATGTGTCCCCTCTTCTTCATGTCTCTTCTACATCAACATGTGTCCCCTCTTCTTCATGTATCTTCTACATCAACATGTGTCCCCTCTTCTTCACGTCTCTTCTACATCAACATATGTCCCCTCTTCTTCATGTCTCTTCTACATCAACATGTGTCCCCTCTTCTTCATGTCTCTTCTACATCAACATGTGTCCCCTCTTCTCCATGTCTCTTCTACATCAACATGTGTCCCCTCTTCTTCATGTCTCTTCTACATCAACATGTGTCCCCTCTTCTTCATGTCTCTTCTACATCAACATGTGTCCCCTCTTCTTCATGTCTCTTCTACATCAACATGTGTCCCCTCTTCTCCATGTCTCTTCTACATCAACATGTGTCCCCTCTTCTTCATGTCTCTTCTACATCAACATGTGTCCCCTCTTCTTCATGTCTCTTCTACATCAACATGTGTCCCCTCTTCTTCATGTCTCTTCTACATCAACATGTGTCCCCTCTTCTTCACGTCTCTTCTACATCAACATATGTCCCCTCTTCTTCATGTCTCTTCTACATCAACATGTGTCCCCTCTTCTTCATGTCTCTTCTACATCAACATGTGTCCCCTCTTCTCCATGTCTCTTCTACATCAACATGTGTCCCCTCTTCTTCATGTCTCTTCTACATCAACATGTGTCCCCTCTTCTTCATGTCTCTTCTACATCAACATGTGTCCCCTCTTCTTCATGTCTCTTCTACATCAACATGTGTCCCCTCTTCTCCATGTCTCTTCTACATCAACATGTGTCCCCTCTTCTTCATGTCTCTTCTACATCAACATGTGTCCCCTCTTCTTCATGTCTCTTCTACATCAACATGTGTCCCCTCTTCTCCATGTCTCTTCTACATCAACATGTGTCCCCTCTTCTTCATGTCTCTTCTACATCAACATGTGTCCCCTCTTCTTCATGTCTCTTCTACATCAACATGTGTCCCCTCTTCTCCATGTCTCTTCTACATCAACATGTGTCCCCTCTGTGGAAAGAGACTCTGAAAGTTTCAGGAACAAAGATTTTCTCTCTTTTTGATCCATTTCTATAAAAACCTGTCTGAAAATGAGCTGATCAGATTTTGGCCACTTTATGATGTCATAACGATGTGTTGTCTTGAGTAACCATTAGCCAATCAGCAACCAAGGTAACCCCCCCCCCCCCCTTATCACCTGAATCTCCTCTAGAGCTCCATTGAGTTCTTTGTAACCAGATGTCTCTCAGAGGGGCGTGGGGAGGGGCTCCTTATTTTCATCTAAAGTAACAGACAGAGAATCAGCACTTTGGAAACAGGGCTGAAACAGAGGGGGCTATGGGTAATGCTGCAATGATCTGTTTGGTGTTTCAGCCAATCAGAGACAGACTCTGGATATATCTGAGACCTGTGATATATTGATGAAAAACAGTATAATAGGGGAACTTTTTAATTTCTGTTTCTTTTGGTAACAGTCAGTGACAGCAGGAGCACAGACATGTGATCAGATCACACTGACAACTCATTAAGCTCTACTATAATATATTATGATATATTATATAAAATAGACTGACAGCAAATCTCAATCAGAACATTATGTCAAATATTTGTTCATCAAATGCTTCAAGTTAATATAATGTTTCCTCTTGTTTTAACACATGTTGTAATATATGTGTTATTATAGACTTGATGGCTGTGGACTCTCAGAGACTCACTGTGAAGTCGTGGCCTCAGCTCTGAAGTCGGACCCCTCCCATCTGAGAGATCTGGACCTGACTCACACCCCTCTGCAGGATTCAGGAGTGGAGCTGCTGAGTTCTGGACTAAAGAGTCCAAACTGCAGACTGGAGGCTCTCAGGTCAGTTCACTGACTGCAGTTCATACAGATCTGTTTGTGTTTATGATTTTCTGAATTTGAACAAATACATTTTAATTGTTATTTCTTCCATGTTTGCTAATGACTGCATATTGATCAGATTAACAAAGAGAAGGTGAATGTGTGAGGGAGAGAGTTTGAGCTTCCACAGACTCACTCTGTGCTCCATGAGTCAGTGGAGATGCTGTCAGTACTGATGAGCTGTGAGGGAGAGGAAGGAGTTGTTAAACATCTGATCAAAGTGAAAGATCCAGATTATCAGTGGATTGTTTCTAAATCATCTCTGACATTAAAACCCTGTTGAACTCTGAACAGATGATTAAACCTGGAGTTATTTCAAACAGGAACTTTGTTTTCTAAAGTGACATCATGTTTTCTTTATTCAGTCTGAGGAGCTGCTGGTTGTCAGAGATCAGCTGTTTTGCTCTGATCTCAGCTCTGAAGTCCAACATCCATCTGAGAGTTCTGAACCTGAGTCAGAACACTCTGCTGGATTCAGGAGTGGAGCTGCTGAGAGATCTTCTGGAGAGTCCAGACTGCAGACTGGAGGCTCTCAGGTCAGTTCACTGACTCTCTGTTACTGCTGGAGGTCTCACATGTTTCATTAGTTATTCAACTAGTTCTTCTACATATATATAACATCCATACGTTTGTAAATGTTGTTTTGTTCACATTTGTATTTCTCTAAATGTATTCTGCAGTCATAACTAGGGTTGGGTACCGAGAACCGAACCGGAACCGGTTCCAACATTTCGATTCCAACGGCATCATTTAGAAATGTGAATTTCGGTTCCGCTTTTTGATGCCTGAGGAAATGTTTCTCGTCGCTCTCCGTAGTCTACTGTTTGACTGCGGCGGGGCGGGAAATGTAGCGTTGTACCCATAGATATATGATATAAACACGTGTTTATATATATCTATGGTTGTACCCAGCGCCATATTATATTATACTATTATACGGCTCTGGTTGTACCTACACATCCTACAGCGTAACCTGGGACCAGGGCCGGCCCGTCGCACTGGCGTAGATGTTCGCCTAGGGCGCCAGATCTGTGGAGGCGCTGCGCTGACAAAAAAATGTTTTGACCGTTGGTGCTCATCCTAATGTTCGGCATTGATGTAACAACATTCATAATTAAGTAAATGTAACACCCTTTTCATCCCGGTTAAACTTTTCATTTGCCCTGTACGATGGGCGCTGCAAGTGATGAAAATGTGGGATGTTGGCTTATCTGGCGCCCGCAGCTCACAGCCAAAGTGCGAGTGAGCATGGGAGCGAGCGAGGGAGATAGGGAGGGTGCTGTTGTTATTAGCATCTGGTGCTAGCTGCTCTAACGGAAGAAGAAGATGTTTCTACAATGAGGTGGAGGGAGAGTCCTCTCCAGTCAGACTGAGTGGCTGATAACTAGCTCAGTGAGGTAAAGGACTCTGAGGGTTTATATAGTTCACTTTAGTCTAAGTTATCTCAGTGGGTCTCAAACGTTTTGATCACAATTCACAAACAGATTGAAGCATTTTACTTTAAAATGTTCAAACATTTCTTCCCGGTATGCCTGAGAAGGCAGATATGATTGTTTTTCTCAACAAGAACTGTTTTTAAATGGGGGGGGGGGTTCCTTTAAAAGTTGGACTGTTGCACTGTTGTAGCTTCAGTGGTTCTCAGGTTACAGTTACATAGCAGTGAATATAAACAGACTGATTAATGTGAATATTACTGTAAACTAACCTGTGTAAAAGTTTCTCGAATAAATGTAATTGTTTTGGTGGAAGAAGCATGTATCATTTTGTTACCCTGCCCCTCAAAGAATCGGAATTGAGAACCGTTAAGAACCGGAATCGAAAAGTAGAATCGGAATCGGAATCAGAATCGTGGAAATTCAAACGATACCCAACCCTAGTCATAACAGTTGATTGTTTCCTAAAGAAACTATTATTCTTCCACTGCTAGTTGTTGAAGTAAATGTATGTTTTCTTTAGTAAATGGTCTGAATAAAGAAGGTCCTCTGAACTAATATTAGTTTTACATAAAGTTTACTTTCTAACATAGAAATGTTTATGTTCCCAATAGGGCTTCAAGATCTGGTGAAAAAGTCATATTGAGATTATTGTGGACAATTTTGTGATTTGTGATTGAATGAACAAAGTGTAATATGTACTTGGTCAGGGAAAGGAAAGAGCACAGACAAATGATCATTTTGAAATCTGTATTTCTCAAAGAATCATAAACAACAACAACAACAACAACAACAACAACAACAATATCTGAGTAGTAGGCTACTGTTTGAAAATAACTTAGAATTTGACAAAATAAAATAAATACCAAAATATATCTTCTTTGAAAATAAAGGTTTTCTCTGCATACTTTCTGCACTACTATCCAGCAAATATAAGAACACATGCACATGTTCATTAAATAAGACATCTGGATGCCCAAACAAATGAGGATGTAACAGAGAGAAGAGCAAGTAACAACATGGGGCATATTTAGTGTAACCTCTACAACTGGAACAACATATATGTTAAATAAAAGTGATACCCAAAGACTCGCCATATTACAGATGGAGCATTATCTTTGGCCACCAATGAACCTGAAAAGGATATTGCATTGTTTTTGTTACTTTCATTGCTGTTGTATACTTTTCTTAAGTGTAATTTAACTCAACTTCCTGTTTTATTTAGACATGCTTTTATTTAGAAGGCGACTTTGCGCTATTAACAGGAAGCTACTGTTCCCAAAGAAAATAACTTGACGGAGATGAACGGAGATAAAGTACAGACATTAAAGGAGATATCTACATTTAAATACGCCGATATCAAAAGAAAAAGTTTACATTAAAGTATTAGCAAGAGGCACAAGGTTAGTGTTAACTAATATAAACATGTGTCCTGATTCGTTTATACTGTTTTATAACTTTGCGGTTCACTTGTTTAATGGTTTACTAAAGTGATGCTAATATGGATGAAGCTTAACTGTATTTGTTGTTTTGTGTCTTTGTGTAGCTCTTACGTTGATTTTTGGAGTTTTCAATAAATGAGAAATCATCAGTCAAGTGTACGACCATCTTTCGGAGGGATCAGCTACACTTGGTGTTCCGGTGTCCTGTTGTTTGCATTCCAGCTTCACAGTAGCATGCAGCTAGTGCGTTCTTGTGTTTGTAGTTAAATGGAAAATAAAGTGAGGAGTTCCATATTAAACACACCGCCTCCGACTCCCATTCATCGGCTCTACACCACCACATTTTATTATTTAATTAAATCGCAGCCTGTTATGTAATCGCACAACCTGATATCGCGATTGCGATTCGATTAATCGGGCAGCCCTAGTTCCCGATCATTTAGACGTGTTTTCACAGATAATAAACAGAAGGCTGATATAAAGATGATCCTCAATAACAGAATGACGGTCACTGTTATTCAGGGGAAGATCATTGATTAGGACGCATTAATGATGAGCTGCACATTTCAGACCTGAACATCTGACTGGATTATAAACTGATTTTTATCCTCATCATGTTTTCTTTATTCAGTTTGTGGAGCTGCAGTTTGTCAGAGATCAGCTGTTCTGCTCTGGCCTCAGCTCTGAAGTCCAACATCCATCTGAGAGTTCTGGACCTGAGTGAGAACGCTCTGAAGGATTCAGGAGTGGAGCTGCTGAGAGATCTTCTGGAGAGTCCAGACTGCAGACTGGAGACCCTCAGGTCAGTTCACTGACTCTCTGTTACTGCTGGAGGTCTCACATGTTTCATTAGTTATTCAACTTGTTCTTCTACATATATATAACATCCATACGTTTGTAAATGTTGTTTTGTTCACATTTGTATTTCTCTAAATGTAGTCTGCAGTCATAACAGTTGATTGTTTCCTAAAGAAACTATTCTTCTTCCACTGCTAGTTGTTAAAGTAAATGGATGTTTTCTTTAGTAAATGGTCTGAATAAAGAAGGTCCGCTGAACTAATATTAGTTTCACATAAAGTTTACTTTGTGACATAGAAATGTTTATGTTACCGATCATTTAGACGTGTTTTCACAGATAATAAACAGAAGGCTGATATAAAGATGATCCTCAATAACAGAATGACGGTCACTGTTATTCAGGGGAAGATCATTGATTAGGACGCAGTAATGATGAGCTGCACATTTCAGACCTGAACATCTGACTGGATTATAAACTGATTTTTATCCTCATCATGTTTTCTTTATTCAGACTGAGGAGCTGCAGTTTGTCAGAGATCAGCTGTTCTGCTCTGGCCTCAGCTCTGAAGTCCAACATCCATCTGAGAGAGCTGGACCTGAGTCTCAACGCTCTGAAGGATTCAGGAGTGGAGCTGCTGAGAGATCTTCTGGAGAGTCCAGACTGCAGACTGCAGACTCTCAGGTCAGTTCACTGACTCTCTGTTACTGCTGGAGGTCTCACATGTTTCATTAGTTATTCAACTTATTCTTCTACATATATATAACATCCATACGTTTGTAAATGTTGTTTTGTTCACATTTGTATTTCTCTAAATGTAGTCTGCAGTCATACCAGTTGATTGTTTCCTAAAGAAACTATTATTCTTCCACTGCTAGTTGTTAAAGTAAATGTATGTTTTCTTTAGTAATTGGTCTGAATAAAGAAAGTCCTCTGAACTAATATTAGTTTCACATAAAGTTTACTTTGTGACATAGAAATGTTTATGTTACCGATCATTTAGACGTGTTTTCACAGATAATAAACAGAAGGCTGATATAATGATGATCCTCAATAACAGAATGACGCTCACTGTTATTCAGGGTCAGATCATTGATTAGGACGCAGTAATGATGAGCTGCACATTTCAGACCTGAACATCTGACTTGATTATAAACTGATTTGTATCCTCATCATGTTTTTTTTATTCAGACTGATGAGCTGCAGTTTGTCAGAGATCAGCTGTTCTGCTCTGGCCTCAGCTCTGAAGTCCAACATCCATCTGAGAGAGCTGGACCTGAGAGGCAACGATCTGCAGGATTCAGAGAAGCTGCTGAGAGATCTTCTGGAGAGTCCAGACTGGAGACTGTCTGGTCAGTAAGGGGTCTCTGATGGTTCAGCAGTATTGTATTAAACACAGGGAGGTGTTTCTCTCTCTGGGGAAACAGATCAGTGATGTTACCCACTGACTGCAGGCTCTTTCATTCTTCCATCAGCTATACAAAGCCAGCTGAAAATGCACACATTTATATATATTATTATTTATAGCCACTGTCATTTCATTTTTTATATATTGATTGTTGTATTTTTGTATTTAGGTCTTAATGGAAACATGTGTCTTTGATTCTGTGTGTATAAATATTTGCACACATATTTTTATATGCATTTGTTTTTATATTCTGGATTGTGGGAAACGGTATTTCGATCTCTCTGTCTGTGCACACAAACTGGAAGATTGACACTAAAGCTCACTTTGACTTGACATTTAGTAATCAACTCTCTCACAGACAAATGGGATTTCACAGAAGAGTGGAAAATGTAGTCTGTTTTTATGGGATGTTTTTAGTTTCTAGACTAATGACTGGTTGCTTCCTGTAATGCAGCTGAGAGCAGTCAGTCGTAGTGTTTGCAGAGAAGATATGATGGGATGTAAAGCATGAGATCAGTCAGGACTCTGAAGCTGACTGACTCAAAGAACAAACACTTATTTTAAACTGGATCTAAAACTGTTGGGTTGTGTTCATCCCTACAGGATCAGAGATTATGAGCCGATCAGAGCCAAGATCCAGAAGACCTGTGAGTACTGAATAACCTCCATTCATCTAGATATTAAACTCTTTCATGGAGCATGACCTCAGAGGAAAACATCACTCTTGTTTTTCTCTCTTCATCATTCTGGCTGTTTCTCTTCATGTTTTGTTATCATCATTATTCTCTCTCTTTCTCCTTCTCCTCTCAGGTGACAGGAAGTGAAGACACACAGAAAGGTGAGAGGTGAAGTTTGTTTATTGAGGTTTCACCGCGGAATAAATGTAGTTATTGGTTATGGATTTTCTGGGAAAAAAAGTCCTTAATTCAAAATGTTACTCAAGTAAAAGTATTCTCATCAACATATAGTGAAAGTAGCGACAGTAAAAGTAGTCGTGCAGATTGGTCCATTTCAGAATAATATATATGATATGTTTTATAATGATTGATCATGAAAGTGTTCTCAAAGCTGGTGAAGGTGCAGCTAGTCTGAAGTACTTTGTAGACTGCAGGGTAGCTGGTGGATTTACTCCAGGTGGAAAGTAAAGTCTGATTCAACACTTGATTATATTTCACATCATTCATCCAGATCTGTGAAGTAACTAAAGGTATTAACGACATGTAGTGGAGTAGAAGTACACCATGTACCTCTGAACTGGAGTGGAGTAGAAGTACACAGTAGCATAACATGGCAATACTCAAGTAAAGTACAAGTACATCAAAATGGTACTTAAGTACAGTACTTGAGTAAATGTACTTAGTGTTAGAGAATAATTCTGTCTTACTCCTAAGATATTTAACCTTTGTTGCCTGTTGACCTTTATGACCAACCCTGACTCTGTTATGTCCTAAGGAATGTGCTGCTTCACTTATATGTGGATATTCTCAGTTTATGACCGGTCAACTCTTGGTCACAGAACCTAAGAGTCAGATAAGTGATTCAGTGTCTCCAGATGTTGGGGCTATCTCCAGTGTTCCCAGGTGTTTACGTTATCTCCCCCAATATCTGGATTAACTCTCTCTAAACTAGTTAAAAAGGTCTATCGAGAGAGAGGCTGGTCAGAATTGATGTGGCAACCCATCCGTGCAGTCAGAACCTCTGGCTGCTGTGACTTGTGATGTGAAATTCTCCCGCCGATACTTGTAATAAACCACCAGTGTTTGACATCAAAGCTCCAACTCTCCTTGTGTCTCTCTGAGTCCTGACTCTCCATTGCTGTTGAAGTTTCCCTTACACTTAGTTCCTCTCCTGATCTGTAAAGCTCTCCCAACATATGCAGGTTAGCATCCGGCAGCTTCTATGTGCTGGGGACCCGTACTCTACATTGCTATCATCAAACTTTGGGGTCCTCCACATCTCTGGGTTCCCAGCAGGACTCTCTGAGCTGCAGACACATTCTTTCTGTGACTTTGATCCAGATATTTGGAGCATAACAACTGAAGCTGTTTTCTCCATTTTCAGGAACTCGAGTCCTGCGGCAGGAAGCGGTCCTTCTCTCCAAGAACTCCTGGTGCCAGGCCTGCAAGCTGGTCCAGAACCAGAGTCCAACCAGTCGACCTCGTAAAGTTAAACTAAACTACACAATTATTAAAGATCATGTTTAAAGTTAAAAAAGGATGCTTTCAGACTGCAGGGTTTCCCACACATATACTCTACTTATATATTATAGCCGCCAAAGTATATTTCGTATATATATATTTATTTTTTGTATCCGTCCGCAAGCATGACGCCTTCTGCGATCGATTAACGAGTGGACAATGATCCCTCGCTCTACGCCTCCTGTACCAGTTCCCTCTGTGTTGGGAAAATACTGAATGTTCCTTCTGGATCAGAGTAGCTCATGATAACAGAGGCCCTACGTAGCTGTGTACGTAGCCGGATGTCTGACCACATGGATGACGCTCATGAGACACTGTGTTGAAGTTATGATAGCTATGTTCCTCAGAGTGGCATGATGACACAGCCCCTAGAGAGATAGGCATATGACTGTCATGTTTATTGCTTACGCAGGCCTTAGCTAATCTGAACTAATGTCAGAATACTGCTTTGAACCGTTATTCCTCCATCTTGTTGACTGTAACACCCTCTCTTGTTTATAAGCATATCAAGGACTCTACTCTGGGAACTATTTGTCCCACGTAGCCCTGTGTGTGATGACTACTTCCATTCTTGAGAGGGTAATAAATACATGGATCCTGATATTGAAGACCAAGCCGGTGACGAGTGATATTTGTATAACACTCTGCTATCGCGTGAAGGGTCTGCTAACAAGCGACCAGCAGAAAGGGAGACCTTATGAGAAACAGAGAAGACGACGTAAACATCGTTTCTCTGACTACAGTCAAAGCAGATACTTTGTGGAATATAAAAATGAAACTATAAGAATTACTCAGAATGTTCTTTTACAAATATTTCAAATGTTTCTATCCGAGTGCTTTCCTCATGAATTATCCATAAATCTTGGAGTTTTTTCTGTGTATTTCATAATCTTAAAGGATATTTGATTTCATGATTTTGTATTTGGGATTGTGGGAAACTATCTCTCTGTCTGTACACACAAACTGAAAGATTGACAATAAAGTTGATGTTGATGTAACTTTCAGATCAAAAATGTTTTTATTGCGTTTCTAGAACGCATAACACATGATCCATATTCAAACACACAGATTCTAAATGGTACGAGTTGAAGCGTTTGTTTGAACAGTCTGCAGGAGGCAGGTACTTGCTTTCAAGCAGAACAGGGCAAACAAACTCAGAGGAGTGTTTACGTGTTTGGCGTAATGACGTACAACGTCCTCCACAACTTCTGTTCAATCAGGAGAGACGGTTTTGATGTAAGAATACATATTTATTGCAGAGATACACAAATGAATGTAATGGTGATTTTGGCGATTAGGCCCCGTTGTGCAGGAAGTATCATTCGGGAGGGTAGAACCGATCCGATGAAACCCCCCGGGGTCTAGACCCTGGTGGTGGTGAATGGATAGTTGGGTCGGTCTGAAGAGGAGTGGCTTAGCTTTACCCTGGATTCAGAGTGACAGGAGGAGAAAAGGGGGGGAGGAGGGTTGCGTAGAGTCACCTGAAATGACAGCTGTCAGAGGAGGGAGCTGCAGACTTAAAGGCTTAGCAGAGCGCTATGATAGGCTCTTGGGAATAGAGCGAAGTGATTGGTTAAGCTGGAGAGTGACGCCCCCGATCACTTATTGAAAGGAGAGAGAGTAGTTACATGGGAATAGTAAATAAAGAGTAAAGACGGTCTTCCTGGTTGAACTTACGCTGAGCTTCATTTGTCCTATTCAGCCACTTGTTAACAACCATCGTTTTTTCAGACACGTCAACTCTTCAGAAATCAGCAGTGGGGTCACTGCTGATGGATTTAATGTCGTAGAACAAAACGTGATCCGTCTCTTACATTTGTGCCAACCGCAGACCTTATTTCCCGATATTTTCCAAAAACTAGTTCAAAACTCCCGTTGACTCTAAGACGAGGGAACAGGAAGTGGTGAAATGCTGACTCACTTCCTGGTTTTATGACTCGTTCCTGCACCACTCTATAGGGCAGCCAGAGGATTTGGATCCAGTTCAGTGCTGAACACCTGGGATAAAGTGTGAAAGATCTCCGTCCAGTACATATGAATGAGAGAGGCTTTTAAATAAAGAAGATTCATTGTATTAATTGTTCAAAGGAGACAGGCTGCATGTTTGATATCCAAGCTAAAGACATTAAAGTCTAATTTTATCCTCGGAAAGTTCACAAAAAAAGCTTCCTAAACTTTTATTCTGACAATCACAAATCTGGAGAATCTCCTGACTGGTTTCACATCCACAGTTTGAACTAAGGTCTACAGATATTCCAGCGTGATGTAGCCGAGATGACTTTTCTTTTATAAAAGTGTTTTGGTTTTGACACGTGAAAAAGTAGAATATTGCTCCATATGTTGTCTCCAGTACTGAGCAAGATCACTCTCTATTCCAGTAAGTCTTCACAGGCTCTGCAGCATTTTGAAGTGACGCTGCACAGATCAGTGCTGCAGAGATACAGCGACGAAGAGGAGGAGGAGGAAGAGGGGAGATGAGAGGAATCCTGCTACGAAGCTGGAATGGGAAAGACGACTTCAGCAGGGAGAGGAGATGAGGAAGAGGAGATGAGGAAGAGGAGAGGATTAGAATAAGAGAGGCAGGGAGAGGACGGATGAGATGAAGTTAGGCGATGAAAAATATGAGGAGGAATGGAATAGAAATGGAGATTCTGGGTCTTACCTTGCTTCAGTCTCTGAGGAAAAATAAAAATGTTTGGATGAACTGTCCCTTTAAAGACACCATCACAATGCTCGTCCGAGTCGTCCCCCTTGAGGTGTCAGTTGGAAACTATTTCTCAAAAATCTGACTTATTTCAAAATTATTTTGTTCTTCAAAAGTATTACTTTTTAAGAATAAAACTGAAATTGATTTTATTTCTCAACATTTTGACTTTTTCAGTAAAATCCTCAAAATTCCAACTTTTTCAGATAAATTCAGAAATATGTATTTTGTTCTAAAGTCTGACTTTTTCAAAAAAAATCAGACTTTTTCCTCAAAATTCAGTTTTTCTCAAAATTATGACTTTTTCAGAAAAATCTGAAATCGGACTTTTTCAGAAAAATCTTTGTGAACGTTATTCTGAACTCATCTCTGTGTATTTTCTGAAATGTTCTGAAAAAGTCAATTTATTCTGAAAAAGTCACATTTTTAACACTTTAAGTACATTTCTGTGAAAAAGTAAATTTTTCTGATTTTTTTCTGAAATTCTGGCTTTTTATTAAACTTCTAACTTTTGGTACAAATTATTGACTTTTTCAAAAATTAATAAATTGATTTAGAGTTTTCGTGATGTGTCTAATGTCAAAGAAGCACGACGTTACTGAATAAGGCATAAATCAAAGTGCAACAATAAATGTTGATTTTCTTCTAAATGTGGTGGTGATTAAAATATCTACAGAAAACTAAATCCCAACAACTAATGTGGTTTACATTTTGATTGTCCAGATTTAAATAAACAAATGTGTGAGGTAGTTTGATTAAACATTAATATATTCAAAATGATAGACTACCTCTTAAATACCTAATCTCTGGGGGTGCTGGAAGGAGCTCTCTGGGTCACAGCCTGCTGCTGCTGCTGCTGCTGCTGCTCTCTCCCTGTATACACATAACTTTTACCCAGCTTTCACACACTTATTCTGGGGTAAGAAAGCCATGTGCATCACCCTGGATCTCTGCTTGTGAGTGTGGGACCCTGTTTACAGCAGTGACTCTGCTGTGAAGCAGCCTCTCCTCTGGGTGGGATAGAGCGAGGTGCTGGAAGGAGCTCTCTGGGTCACAGTATGCTGCTGCTGCTGCTCTCTCCCTGTATTCACATAACTTTTACCAAGCTTTCACACACTTATTCCGGGGTAAGAAAGCCATGTGCATCACCCTGTATCTCTTCCTGTGAGTGTGGGACCCTGCTTACAGCAGTGACTGCTGCCATCATTACAAAGATATTAATCAGGCATTTTAACACTTTTTTAAATGAAAATGATTTTTATTCACTATCATGGGGCTATATAAATCAAATTCCGGGTAATTAGGAGCACAATTGTATCTTTTACTATTTAAATGTATTTGTATTATATATTTTTGGGCTATTAAAATGACATTTCTGGGTGACTTTGGCAGTTTATGGAGCTTAACCCACAATTCCCGGAGGTTCCAGGCCGAATTCTGGAGCTCATAGGCGGCCTGGCATGCGCCCCCACCCGTGGAAAGCAAAAAAAAGGAAAGAAAACGGTCAATTATATCTTAAAATAATCAAAAATGAAGTTAAAATTTTTTTCCGAAAAAACGGCTAAGTGCCAATGGAGGAAGGGCTCACAATAGTGCAAGTCTTCAGCACTTCCGGCGGAAGCCCCGGACACTTTTCCACTCCCCCGTTGCATTTTACAACGGAGAGGGGAATCGAGACCTGCCTTCCTCCGTCGAAAAAATGCATTCATCTTTTCGAAGCTAACATCTGCACGAAATCGGAAACCCGGTTTTTGAGAGCACTTAGAAAAAAAACGGCTATTTCACATCATGGAGAAATCATGGAGGAATGCGTCCGCTACATGAGCACTTTGGATCGGATACAATTGTTGCCTGGAGGAACCCCCACCAAACTTTATATTTTTGAACTGGCCTCTGGAGGAATGTAAGGGGAGTTTGGGGAGACTCTACCCGCATATGAGGCACTATTTTCGGATACATTTTTTCCATTTTCACCCCTTTTCTATGGTTCTTCCAAAAGTTAACTTTGACTTTTGCTGACCATGGAGGAATGTGAGGGGAGTTTGGGGAGACTCTACCCGCATATGAGGCACTATTTTCGGATACATTATTTCCATTTTCACCCCTTTTCTATGGTTCTTCCAAAAGTTAAATTTGACTTTTGCTAACTCTAGAGGAATGTGAGCGGAGTTTGGGGATACTCTACCCGCATATGAGGCACTATTTTTGGATGCATTTTTTCCATTTTCACCCCTTTTCTCTGGTTCTTCCAAAAGTTAACTTAGACTTTTTCTGACCCATGTACATCACCCTGAATCTCTGCCTGTGAGTGTGGGACCCTGCTTACAGCAGTGAATCTTCTGTGAAGCAGCCTCTCCTCTGGGTGGGATAGAGTGAGGTGCTGGAAGGAGCTCTCTGGGTCACAGCCTGCTGCTGCTGCTGCTCACTCCCTTTATTCACATAACTTTTACCCAGCTTTCACACACTTATTCCGGGGTAAGAAAGCCATGTGCATCACCCTGGATCTCTGCCTGTGAGTGTGGGAACCTGCTTACAGCAGTGACTCTGCTGTGAAGCAGCCTCTCCTCTGGGTGGGATAGAGCGAGGTGCTGGAAGGAGCTCTCTGGGTCACAGCCTGCTGCTGCTGCTGCTGCTCTCTCCCTGTATTCACATAACTTTTACCCAGCTTTCACACGCTTATTCTGGGGTAAGAAAGCCATGTGCATCACCCTGTATCTCTGCCTGTGAGTGTGGGAACCTGCTTACAGCAGTGACTGCTGCCATCATTACAAACATATTAATCAGGCATGTTAACACTTTTTTCAATGAAAATGATTTGTGTTCACTATCATGGGGCTATATAAATCAAATTCTGGGTAATTAGGAGCACAATTGTACCTTTTACTATTTAAATGTATTTGTATTATATATCTTTGGGCTATTAAAATGACATTTCTGGGTGACTTTGTCAGTTTATGGAGGTTAACCCAGAATTCCCGGGGGCTCCAGGCCAAATTTGGGAGCTCATAGGCGGCCTGCCATGTGCCTTCACCCGTGGAAAGCAAAAAAAAGTAAAGAAAACGGTCAATTATATCTTAAAATAATCAAATAT